>OZ010593.1:11376764-11409264 GCA_963932145.1 Acanthosepion lycidas | reverse complement strand
ATGTTCGGGGGGGAGAATCACCTAAATATTACATTGATTAATTGACATTTGCTTTTATTTTATCAACCTCTATCAGGTTATTTAATGCCAGAAAATATTTTTAAATTGAATTGTAAGAATTTTTCTATTTTATTTTGGAGATAATAATTATTTAGCAATACACCTCTTACCAATTCACCCATAGCTGGGGGAGAAGAGGTAGATTTTTACCTTTTCCAAGAGTATTTGATCGTATGTGAGTATAACAAACCAAAATGCTATTAGTACTCGGTTCTCTGATTAACAATTCCGGGCCATTATCCATTACCCAAACTGCTCATACAAGATTACAGCACCAAGTATTCCAAAGCCGTCACCATCTTGATACTGATTAAGCTCAACGTTGCTTAACTTTTCAACACGATGTGGATGTAAGCCTATGAATATAGAAGTGACCAAATGGTGTTATACTACGGTATCTATGCATGCTTTATCACAGAGGGAAACAGTATTTTTTTTTTCTCTCGACGAGGGCAGGACGCTTTTTATGGCCGAATCTTTATTGGATATGACGCAGATGATGGACTTTTAATGTTTTCTTGCATTTTATGTACCTTAAATTAATAATAACGCGAGGAAATCACAATATTGCCATTCTTCCATGGAACACAGGCTTTGGTGTCAGTTGTTGAGAAATCCCCGTTTCAGTCCAATGCCTTTTGAGTTTAACATTGTCGTATTTCCATTAAATATTTCTCTGCCTGAAAGAGATTGCATACTAGTACATAATTGTCCCCCTCAACTGGCTATCTTGGGTGATCGTCAATTCAAGCACCCTTTGATTTGTTGGCATCTAATCCTTCTGACTTACAGGCGTTAAGACACGGGTGTTCGTACGAAGTTAAGTGACCGCTTGGGAATACCAGATGTTGCAAGTGTAGATGTGCAGCTGGTGGCATAGATAACGTTTCGGAATTGGAGAGCAGAGTTCGAATAGCTGTCTTCACTTAATAATCTTAATGTTAATCTTCACTCATACGTAACTTCCCTTGGGAAAGGTATGAAGGAATTTTTTTTTTTCAGTAGGTGTTAATTAGTAGGACATGTATCGGTAAAAATCACAATTATCTCCAAAGTTTTCTCAAAATCGAAAAAAAAACGCTGGTTTTAAATTACCTTTAAAGTGTTGTTACATCAATCCATCAGACATTCTACTGGGTGAATCGTAGTCTGGTAATTCTCTACGAAAAAAGGAATGAAAACAATAGAAGAACAAGTAATACAGTAATACAAAACACATGTACTGGATTCAGTTTATTATTAGGTTGGTGCAAAAATAATGACCTAATAATGTCGTTTTTGACGTTAAAAAATACGTCAAAAAATCGACATTATTAAGTCATTATTTTTGCACCAATGTATATATATATATATATATATATATATATATATATATATATATATATATATATATATATATATATATATATATTATGCAGTTATGTGTGGCAAAGTAAAATTGTTGATCACTGAAAGCCGAATGGTTTCATGCATGGAGACGGTTTTTCTCAAAGACCATTTCTAAAAGTCTGGGGTACCCCCATTTGTAGCAAGGGTTCGTCTTGAATATTTATATTCGTGTAAATCTTTCAAAATATACATTAAGAGCGCTGATTCAAAGAAGCATGAGAATGCATATTTTCTGTCGATGATTGATTCACAGGAAAGAAAAATAAGTATAATGGAGAAAACTAACCTCGGTACCTCCACTATTTCGGCATAAATTTTCTATATTGAAGTTTAAAATGAATTTTTTACAAAGAAAAAACATACTTGATGATTTCATTTTAGCTTTAATTGAAAGTTTAATGATTAAATTTACGATTTCTATTAATTAAATAATTCTGGTGTATTTCCGATAGAAACTATATACATTTGATTTGATTTTTTAATTTTCTTAAAAACGGCCACTTTCGTAATTTTAAGAAATTTGTAAACAAACACAAATTTATCGATTTTTAAAATATTTAAAAAAATTTCTGACACGTTATTTTAGTAAAATTAAAAAATTTAAAGTTAAAGTAATCTGATTTGAAAGAAATCTTTCTTACTTATAGCGTAAAAAAATAATATACAACCAATTATTAACGATCGATCCTGTTAATCTGACCCACCTATTGATGGATTGTTGAATGACGAGGCGATGACAGCTACTACGGATTACCATCAATGACATAATTTTTAAAAGTCTGAGTTAAAAAAAAAATATTCTATTTGAGTATGACCCACACTAATGGAAATACAATACATAAAATAAAATTATTTAGTGAAATAGTAAATGAAAAAAAGAAAAATTACTTTAAAATTTAAAGTTTACACTTTTAAAGTTGAATGGAAAATAAAAAATGTTATGAAAAGGCCGCGTAAAGGGACAAAACCATTAAATCACGTGATCTTGTAATAATACTGGCAATTTCAGTATATCATACACGGAAATAAGGAATGTATTAAGTAAAAAAATACAACATAAAAAATTATTTTTAAAAAATGTAGCTCAACTAAATTTATTAAACTTAGCAATTTTGGATTCGTAAAGTTTTTTTCTACTTAATTACTACATAATATCGAGGAGCCCTCCTTATACAGAGCTTTACACGATGTTAAACTATTATAAATTATTATAATTAAAATTTTTTAAAAAACGAAAAAATTCTTGTAAAAATTAATTATTCATCAGAAAAAAATTATTTCTTCAGACAATAATGTCCTTAATATTACTTATTTACAAAAGCAATTAAAAACTTTTCTAATTAAGTAATATCATTGTTTTATTGGATTCATTATTTTTCAATTCAGACAAGATTTTCAGTTAAATAGCCCAAATTTGAAAAAAAAAGTAGGTTATTTATTATCTCCAAAGACTCCTCCTTTTAACAAAAAAAAAAAATGAGGAGCCGAAAAGGTTTCGGGCGAAATTTCATGAAATTAAATAAGTGGGGGGTAACATATTTAAAAAAAAATATTTTTTACCAAAAATTTCTAAAAACAAAATATTTCAAAAATAATTTCATTTATTTGTGATTAAGTCCTGAAAATTTCATTAAAATTGGACAATTACTTTAATTTTACAAGAATTTCCAAATCAATGTGTTTTCAACGGGAAAAAAGCGCAAAAAAAACTGTTATTTTAACGTTCCCGCGATGACGTAAACAAAAGAAGATTTTAACCGAAATTTCGAACGTGTTAGAAAATATTAAAAAATTTCAAAAAATAATTTAAAAATACTTTTTTCTTTCATCTTAATAATAACATAAACATTTTGACGATAATACTTTATTTTCTTTAATTTTGTGGCATTTTTCATTTACGCTATGCTGTTTTTCCGCGAAAACAGTGGACATGCCTAAACTAACCTATATACTTTAGCAGATTTCAAGTTTTTATAATCGGATTTGGACTCAAAATGGAGATCGTCACACCATACAGAATCTATTTTTTATTTAATGGGTTAAAACTGAAGCATTCTCGCTTTCGGGCTTCACTATACACAGGTAAAGTTTGTTTTTTCAGTGGGGTTAAAATTCATTAAAAAAATAACATTAGATGCCACACATATATAATATCGTCTTACATAGGGATTTCTAAGCGTAGCTTAGATGTGGTACAAGGGCGAAATTAGAAGGCACACAGTGAGGATCGAACTCACTACTCAGTCGCAATTGTTCTAGCGAGACAAGCTTACTAACAATTACACCATTTCGAGCTACCCGAATGTCATCGTCTATATTGTGTCCGAAAAAAAAATTACAATGCATATCATGATGAAAAACACTGGACTTATAGAGTCCAATTTACCTAAAGTATAGTGTGGCCCGAAAGCCTTAGCATTGACGCTGTCACACACCGAGATACAGAGGCTTTTTTTAATAGTTGGAACATAGCTGTCACACATCTAGACGGTCTGTAGGAATACCATCATTTTCGTGTCAGCCATCTGAAATAGAAAATTATATTATGTCGGGCTAGACAAGACGTTCGAACGACCTCCTCCTTTAATGATGTATGTGATGGAATGTGTGATGCCATCTAATACATATCGGATGGGAATGAGAAATGTGAGAGCCGAGTTCGAATCAAAGTAGAGTTCTTTGCATTACACGCAAATACCATTTAGTGAGTTATGAATCCATTTGTTTTTTTTTGTTTTCCCCCAGATATGGGTTAAATAGTACAGACTGTATTTTGTAGCCTTGGTTGTCAATCATTCTACCGCAGAAAGCGATGACAGCATACTGTAAAAAGCCTTATGTCTAAAACTGAATCGATCACATGAGAACATGAGCTATAGAATGGAATTCTTAAATTTTCGTAAATATTTATACATAAGTAATGGCAAAAGTTACTGCACCAATATTGCACGGGATAATTCCGGGTCCTGCGCGCCCAGGTTTATAGAAGACTTTGCAAATGCTAAGCTAACTTGACTATGCTTCTTTAATGCGCCTATAGAGCCAAGTAACTGGTATCGTATCACATTAGTTTATTTTGTGTACAGAGAATGTGTGAAATTGTAGAAAATAGATTTCGGTCGAGGAGTTAAAGAGTTAAATTACGAAAGAAATTCATTGTAAATCGGTGACATATCAATGGAAGCAAAAAAGAACCAACTGTTTTAAATATTGTTTGTTTAGGGAGGTTTTGAAAAAAAATTACCTCACATTGCTATCAATTAAGCAACCTTTAATAATAATCTTCTACAGATATACTGAGGATACCATGGACTAAAAATGTTAACGACGACGAGGTTTTAGCAAAAATGGAAACAAAAAAGAAAATTTTACTTAATATCAGGAAGAGGCTGTTGAAATTTCTGGGGCACGTAGTGAAGAAGGAGGGCTTGGAAAATCTGAGACGCACGAGACAGACTGAGGAAAAGCGAGACAAGAAAAAGCACGTTATATACAATATAATAATTATACAAATATAATATCCGCTTAAGTAAATGGGTTGCAGGACAGGGTCTGGGAGAAATAACAATACGATAATAATATTAAAAGCTATAAGAAACAGGAAGATATGGAGGACTATGATCAGCTACGTCTAGAGGTGATACGGTAAATAAAAGGAGCACATAATAATCATCAAAATAATTTTTTCCGCTTTATTTATACTTTTAAATGATAACGCGTACAACCCGTGAAAATTTCACTGGTTTTCCGTTCGAAATTTGTTTCTGTCTGTCTATCCATCCAATGTTTTTCTTCACGATAAAAATGCAACAGTGTATTATTTATGAGTTATTGACAGGACATTAATTTCCCTATTCATTTATTTACTCACTGAAAACGATGTGTCACTTCAGTCTTACCACACGATCATAACGGAATAGTCCATAACGTATTAGCTATTGGCACGGCGTAACGTACGTGTTAAGAACGTACGTGACTAATGAAGGAAGGGACAGTCAGAATCATAAGATATTCAGCATTTACCTGGGTCTTTTGAAACCACCTCTTAATTGTCGCTGTTCCCAGATCCATTCTGATCCAGGGTGGTAGCACCAGTTAGGGTTCCAGCTATTGGCAAACAGTGACCCACCCAAAAAACTATGTAAGTATATTATATATGTGTGTATGTGTGTGTGTGTATGTATGTATATATACGTGTGTGTGTATATATATATGTGTATGTATATATATATATATATGTGTATATATATAATGTGTGTATGTATATATATATATATATATGTGTGTGTGTGTGTAATATATATATATATATATATATATATATATATATATATATATATGCGCGTGTGTGTGTCTGCGGTAATCACCTACAATATTTTTATCCTAGAAATACCAACAATACATTTCCTGGCAAAATGATCAACCATACATTTTATATATTATGAAAATAACAAAGTCCGACAATTATTTTAAGACATTTTTTATGTTTATACTTTTTTTATAGATACACATATTTAGGTAAATGCTCTGTTTATAATAAACAGTATTAAATAACATTTACCGGCCTGAATGTCCGTGAAATTGTCATAGAAAATATGTGTCTTCCGACAGGAATCGAACTTGTATCCTATACGGAACCGTCATATAGCCTGAAGTGCTTTTACAGAAGAGCGTTTCTGTTAGCAAGGTCGATTTTACTGTTTTTTAAACTACAATTTTCCATATTCTTACGTACATTCATATCTGCTCGATGCGTATCCAAATGCAAACAAATGACGTTACACATGAAATGGAGAAAGTCTGACAATTATTTTAAGACATTTTTATGTTTATACATTCATTTTTATAGATAAAGTAAAGGTTCTGTTTATTATAAACAGAACATTTACTTAAATGTTTGTATCTATAAAAAAAGAATGTATAAACATAAAAATGTCTTAAAATATATTTTATCTGTAGTTGATGGTATATAATTGCATCCAAAATATATTTATATGAAGCCATAAAACTGAGTTCAAATATTTACATTTCGGCATTAAATAACCCATAGAGATGTTGATATGCCGCTGAACAAAATCAGTTAACTTAGCACTTTTTCATTAGTCAGAAAATGTATTCTCTCACCCATTTCTTTTCTTCTTTTTTCTTTTTTTTTTTTGTTGTTGTTGCCATTTTACCCTTACTAAGGTATCATTTGCCAATGTTGCTAGTGCTTTTCTGAGAAGTATTACACTCAAAAATACCAACTTCTGAGATATGGTATCTGTCTATATTTCTGAAATGAGGTATTATGTACACTATTTACATTTCAAGGAGACATGCCACAATGGATAAAGGTGTTGGTTAGATCCAGTGACAGGACCCAAAGAGTTTGAGTTCAATACCCGGTTAAGGCAGTGGAGAACGTAGACAGGGGAATTAACAGGAGATAACTGATAACTGACATCCATTAAACATCGCACGTGGAACTAGAACAGTCTACCCCAGTGAGCGAAATAAAGGGTTCAGTTCAACATTCCAACTACCTGAAGAAGGCCGGAGCGTACAACGGCCGAAACGTTTTGTAATAAATATGGCGATTCTAAGATTTGATATTCTTCTTATATCAGTATATATATATACTGATATAAGTATATCAGTATATATTGTGTATAAATATAGTAGTTCTGAGGTATTTTGCATTGTAGTATCAGCTCGAACGGTATTTATAACCATAACCAAAATTGACAGGTTGCAAAACAGGATCAGTTGTATTCGATGGAAACGATATAATGGCAAGCATTTGCAAATTCATATTTTCTCTTTCGATTAACGCAAACGACGTCCTTTTAACAGCATTCATCTGAATGCTGTTGAATGGGTGATATTTTGTTCCAAGTCACACACAGTTTGTTTTGTTTTTTTCCCCCGCATGTTCTTTGATTAATCACTTCGACTCGTTCCACATCACAGACTTAGAACTTTATAATGGAAGAATGGATGGGTAAGGTTGTGTTCTCTGTTTTTCTTAATTGAAATCGCCAGTTGCTAATTACTGAAAAATTAAAATCTTAAAATTTCGGGCCATATATTCATCACAATATCAGCTTCAATATAAAACTGTTCACACCACAAAGCACACTATAACGTCACTAACGCTTTGCTGTACAAAATTAATCTCCCTTGCACTGATAGCAAACAATATATTTAATTTATTTAAACTTGAAATATGACAACATTTATATAAAAATAGAAAATAATTCGGTTAAGTTATTATTGAAAATGTTATTTATCAAATATAATGTAAAAATTATTAATTAAATATATAGATATATAGATAGATAGATAGATAGATAGATAATTAACTATTAATTAACTAGTAACTACTATATGGATCTAACCAACTATTAACCAGAACTTATTAACAGATTCTCTGTGCAGACCAACCTCATTAATCCGACAACCTTGAATATGCCGGATAGATGCGAAAATTACTATTTAAACATTCTTGTGTCAGCTCATTCGACATATGTAGTGTTGTATTATCAAAAGTAGAAGAAGGCTTACAACACAAAATCATACAATTATTAATGCTTCCATATAAGGTTTCATTGTAATCAGTCAGTTATGTGCCATGCGTGATACACGCTTAAGCGATCATGTATCTTTTGATACATAACATGACTGACGAGGTAGATTTTTCCCACAGTAGTAGCCTTTTCTTTCTGCGGCAGACCAGTTACCGTCCAAGGTTATAGATCCCGGTCTGTCTTGCTAGTTACGCATAGCTGAGGTGGGAGAAGAATAGGGTTCGTATCTTTCCCAATGGTATTAGCACGTAAGTGAATACAATGGATTTGACTAGAATTCGAACTCGGTTCTCCGATTCCCCAATCCGAAACTCTACCCACTACTCCACCGAGTCACCTTGTATTGTAAGAGAAAGGCTAAAAAAGAAGAAAACCATAAAATAAGATATACTTACTATCATCAATCAGTAAATATGGTGCTATACATAATAAAACCATATAACAAAAACACTCTGCTGCTGTTGGCTGCTGAAAGAAGTTGTATTTTAGTTTCTGTCACTTTCCCAATGGCGTAATGTTGCTTTCCTGTGCCTATTCTATAAATAATTTCATGGTAATGGTTCTGATGAACTTTCCTCTATGGTACCTAGACTTTATGAATTTAAGCGCAGTACTCGATTGGCGGTAAGGTCTCATCAGTTACAATCGAAATCGAAAATAAGTTCCAGGCTAACAGTTTCTTCCATCGCACTTCTTGATTATGCTCTTCCGACTCCTTGCTTCCCAGTCGACTTTAACACTCAAAAATTTAAATGTAATGTCAATCGGTATCTGCCGATTTCTTGATTCCTCTTCTTTTTATTTTTTCCTCTCGTTAACAAGGTTGTAGTTATTTTCCCTTTTTTTTTCTCTTCAGACTATCTCATGCTCATAAGCTCTTGCGGAGGTGTATTTATTGCCTTGCTTGGTATAGCTGTTATGGTGAAACACGCCTATTCTATAGTTAATAGACTCTGCCACCTTATATAAGTTGGAGTAGTAAAAGAAACGGGAGTCGGTCAGTCAGTCGACTGACTGTTCGGTTGAACTCTCTGCCTTCGGGCGGGAGGAACCCGAAGGAGGCTATGCCAAAAGGCGAACTCTCTTTCGGGGAGGTAAACCGGCCCTGAACCCGTTTATATGGGTTCAATGGGCATATTTTTGGCCGAGCCCACGGGCTCGGAGATCCCACGTTAAAAAGGCCTTGTGCCACATGACGCCCTCGTGGTAGGTGGGTTACTGAATATTGTCAGTCAGTCGATGTCGGACGACTGGCTGAACGGTTGATCTCTCTGCCTTCGTGCGGGCTCGGAGATCCCATGTTAAACCGGCCTTGTGCCACATGATGCCCACGTGGGGAGAAGATTAAATATAGTCAGTCAGTCGATGTCGGACAACCAATTGAACGGTTGAATGAGACAATGCCGAAGGGCGGAGTCTCGTTCGGGTTCAAAGGGTATATTTTTGGTCGATCCCACGGGCTCGGAGATCCCACGTTAAACCGGCCTTGTGCCACATGATACCCTCGTGGCGGGTGACTAAATACTAGTCAGTCAATCGATGTCGGAACGCGAAGGAGGCTACGCCAAAGGACGGACTCTCCTTCGGGAAGGTAAACCGGCTCTGAACCCGTTTATACGGGTTCAATGGGCATATTTTGGGGCCGAGCCCACAGGCTCGGAAATCCCACGTTAAAAACGGCTCTGTGCCACATGACGCCCCAGTGTGTGTGTGCGGGGGGTAATACCTATTATATCAAGTTCCTAACGTTCTGTACGTCGAACCTATTTTAGGACCGATTTAGTACAAATACAAGCCTCCACTGCGAAATCACTCCACAACAATACTTCAGGGGGTACTCGCATATACGATGCATCAGTAAAGACGCTGGTTCCCTGTTCTAGGTCAGTACATTCCTCCTCCTGCATTCTCTACGTTTTTACAATAGACGGATAAGGCCGAAAATTCAATACTGCAGCCATATCTATCTCTGAGCTACCCAGTTTAAAAGGGTCTTGAGGGTGATGAATTATTTCCCACCTTACAACTTTTCATGCAGATGACGCGTTGGAAGACTGTTGCTTCCCCTCGCTATTACCAGCTAAGACCTACCCCGACATATCACACTTCACCACACCACATTACACTCGAATCAATTAGCGAAAAGTAAATTCAACTCAAACAGCTACATACCAAGATGCGCGACTGTGTAGAACTGACTCTCCAGAGGATGATTTCCCGACCATTAAAATATTATCCTGTTCAAGTCCAGGTTCTACCGTTTTCTTCCCTAAATATATCATACAAAATTGTGCCTTTTACCTCTTAATCTTATCGCTAACAAAACTATTTCCTTCTATAACCATCTACTTCGAGTGGTTCCTTTAGCCTTACAAGACATGGCCCATAAAAAAAAAACATTACATATAAGACTTTATTTAAAAAATAGAAAAAATGGTGCAGGTATACTGGGTTGGGGTGCAAATACATACGATGAGGGAAAAAAACTGTTAAATAACTGATTTCTTTAGAAATACAGCAGTCAAGATAATAAGATCAATGAACATAAAAAATGGTTGAATATTTTATCATTTGAATTATCTTAGATGTTTGTTTTTGCCTCTCATATTAATGGCGATTTTTCTCAAAGGATTTTATTTTCTAATTTATTCTTTTTCGGTTAAATTCTGCGATGTCAAATTTATTCTGCTCTGACTCCAGACGGACACTAATTTTCTGGTGAAAGTTAATTCCAGCGAATAATTGTGCATCGATCATGTTAGTGAAATGGAATCTGGTTGAAACTGTGGAAATTCTATGTGTGTTGTCAAGCAACATATTAGCGGGACTTTGTATATATATATATATATATATATATATATATATATATATATATATATATATATATAAAATTCTGACAGGATAGCGCTATTATATGCATGAACGAAAAAGAAAGATTGAGCAATAGGAAGAGAAGGAAGGCACGAATGATCGAACGAACAAGAAGAGGAAGAATGAAAAAAGGTAAGAGAAACAAAGAATGAAAGAAGGAACAAAAGAACAAAACAAAAATCTATTGAACAAAATAAAGAATGACAAAAGAATAAAAAGAGACGGGAAAAAAGAACCAAAGAAAGAATCAACAACAAAAAGAATGAAATATGTAACGTCTGACCGAACGAATAAAAGAAAGAAAGAAAGAATGAACAAAATTAGAAACGATGGATGAATGAAATAACAAAGGAAAGAAAAAAAAAGAAAAGAAAACCGGAAAGAAGGAAAATGATAGCAATGGCGAAATGAATAAAAGAAAGAAAAAAATGTAAGAAAGAAAGAAACACCGAACGACATAAAAACGAACAGATGAAAGAATGTGAAAACGAACGAAAGAATAAAGTCTGGCGAAAGAACACTGAGAAATTACGATAACAGACATTCATTGGTGTAAGTTGAAACAGAGTTATCGGGTCCAATCATGTTTTCAAAATATATTTAATATGTTTACGGTGAATTCAACTAATTAGATAGATAATCTCTTTTGGATGTTTTTTTTTTCTTGAATTTCAAAATCTTCCATATACATCGGAACAATTAGCAAAACGATCCTGGAAAGTGTAAACAAACAGTCAGCACTACAGAAGTGATTGATTGGTTTAAAAAACCTCAATAACCAAAACAACAGTACTTTCATCCAATTTAACATCATTGACTTTATCCATCGATATCTAAAAACCTTTTCGAAACGGCTTTCGATTTTGCCGTCATTTATTTCTAAGGATGAAATCGACATCATTGTAGAAAATCAATTATAATCCACAACCACGAACAAAAAAAAATCAGGTGAAAATTTTGATGTATCGATGGGATTGCTAGAGTCTGCTAGTCAACGAACTTAGCCGGACTATTTATTTTATATATTCTCACTGCACATAACGAAATTAGTTTAAACAGTATAGGGATTTATGCGAACGACGGCCTGATGGTAGTAAATAATTCTACCAGAAGCAAGGTTGATAATTGATTCATAAATTGTTTAAATCGTTACACCGCAAGGTTAAAATTAATTCTAACATAACGCAAGTAGACTTTTTAGATGTAACCTTAAACTTAGCTCTAAATAATTTACAGTCTTCTTTTTGAAAAATAACGCTAAACTTCATTTATGTAAATCCTAATTCCAATTACCCAGCGCTAGTTATTAAGCATACCCACCATCTGTTGAACGGCGTATCAACAAGCACTCTACTAACAAAACATATTCGATAAACACAAAGTTGTTTATAACAAAATACTTACCGACAGTTGTTACAAATCTTCCGAAATTAAATATAGACAAAATTATAGTTACCCTGAAAAAAAAATGAAAGAAGGAGAATAATTTGGTATACACCTCTGTTATGGGACCTTACCCATAATAACATAATGGACTATTCCATAGGTAATAAATACTGCGCCTCAAGAGGAAGCAGTGAGTTCAGTCTGATGTCTGGAGTGAAGTCCGTCAGGAGTCTGTCGGTCAGAGCGAGTCAGTCAGTCAGTCGAGTCAGAGGCCGTCCGAAACAGAGTCGCGTTCAGACCATTACTACTAAAGCTGATTGTTCGTACTAACACTTTCTTCTTTGTATATATTCATGTTTATAATATATATGTGTTGATCCATATACGTGTTCGAGTTCTTCTTTATTGGTTCTACCTTGGACTATCACCGTGGTACAAGGAACCGGACCATAAAAACCTCCCTTAAACAAATAATCCGTATCAAATTGGGATAAAAATTCTTAAATCTAATTAACAAGCACTTTCCTACGAAGGGTAAATTAAGTAAAATTGTCAACCGTAATACCCTATAAATTAGTTATAGATGTTCTAAAAATCTAGATAAAGTTATTAAATCACACAACAATAGAATACTGAAAATTTATAACGATAATAAACGATACCCAAACACAAATTCTAATACGCTCCAAGTAAAAAATCGATGTATTTGTAGAATCCCCGATCGATGTCCATTACAAAACAGGTGCTTAACGAAATCCATTGTGTACATGTGCTATATCTCAGCAAATGAGAACCCCAGCGATATTAAGTTGTATGTGGGTTCAACTAGAAGACTTTTTTAAAGATTGATTTTACATTCACATATCCTCCTTTACAAATGCAGGCAAACGTAATATGACATCACTTTCGAAATAGTTTTGGAAACTGAAGGAGGACGGAAAAATACCTAAGATTAAATGGAAAATCCTAAGATAAGCCAGAACTTGCAAATCTTTGAACGAACATTGTTTCTAATGTTTGCAGGAGAAAATATGTATTATTAAACTTTTGAACAACAGCCAATTATTAAATCAAAGATATGAAACCACTGTCTTTTGCAGGCATATTAAAGATCTAATATTACAATCTTGTTAAATTGTTAAGTGTATAACTCTAAACGTTTAAAATTATAACTCACCTCTTTTGATATACTTCCTACGATCTTCTATACCTCTCCACTAATTTATCCTAGATTATGATTCTTAATTTGTTTTTACGCATATAAAATACTAGCAATAATTTCAGACAAATTAATTTACACCCATACTTATTCTACACGTTATACTGTCCGAGAATAGGTCAAAATTAGATTATAAAAGTTATATTAATATCTCATATTTTTATACTCTCTACTTATATTTTAATTTCTAAATCAAAACTGGTTTATTTTTTTTTTTTAAACCCAGATAAGGTATATATTCAATATACCAAGTAAAAAGGACCACCTCTAAATCCCTTAATTTACGAAACAACTTTCGTTGATTTAGCACGTTTTTTTTATATAATAACCAAAAACTACATTCCCATTTACTGTTATAAATATCGTTTGAATTTATCCCTACTATCCCTTTCATCGTATTACTATCTCTTATTCCCAACTTTCCGCCTCCACCCCTCACTCTTAGAAGGCTTGGAAATGCTGTACCTAAACTTTTGAGCGTTGTTACCGACAAGGAATTTCATCAGTCTAAACGCAACTTTAACATCTCACCCATCTTTCACCAAAGTGCTATCAACAAGAACTATAGTTTCACTCCGTCACATTTTTGCTTTATGTAAGTCTTTTTTTTTTCAAACAAATGGAAAAAACGAAGTGACGTTTCACATACACCTTGCTTACAAGAGGAATTGTTCATAACCAATTTTGGTTCTCATCAGTCGAATTGCAATTGAAATGCACCGAAACGAAGTTGCATCTTTGTAGCGAGTAGTGTCTATATAAAAAATTATAATTAAAAATTATTGCTCTACTACCAATATCGAGCCCTCTTTTGGATTGATGCTGTGAACGTTAGAATTTATATATTATTTTTGGTTTCATTGCATCGGATATATATATATATATATATATATATATATATATATATATATATATATATATATATATGAAGCTACTAGAGTAGTAAAGACGGCTGAAAGAGTGGAACTGAGATGCCGATTTAAGGGTACGGTTACATTCATGCAGTTTGGGAACTAACGAAAATAACTCATCAGAGCAGTTATCGTGAAAGTATTTTGTAGAAAAGACAGGAGAAAGCGACAGCATGTCTGTGAGAGGCCAACTGTAAACGAAATGCCACATCTAGTCCAGCCACATTGCATATCCGTCTCTGGATTTTGTCGAGGACCCTAAGACGAACAGCAGGGTACCAGACCATATATGACAGCAATATTCCATGCAATGGTGAATGATTTATTTAAAGATTTGAAGGATGAACTCGGGCGAGAAAAAACTATCTTGCCTGGCACATAGAACCAACTTTCCTTCGGTAGATGAAGCTATTGAATCAACGTAGTTATTCCATCTCGGGTCAGCGGACAGTGTGAGACCAAGCAGTCGCAATGAGGTGTTCTCGTGGAGTTGAGCATCAGACATTCTAATGGGAGGCAGGGTGGGTTCCCTGTGGTGAGTAATAGAGACTGGTTTTGTTTTTGAGGCATTAAAGTTCACCAGGCATTTGCTGCCCCAGTCAACAACCGATTGGAGGTCCTTTTCGAGACTAACGGCCAGATTAGTTTTGACAGCGATACCAGATTTTCTACTTAGTCAGGAGTAAATAGTGGTGTCGTCTTCATAGATGTCTACTTGGGAACTGATGACATCGGGAAGATCGTTAATGAAGATAAGGATCAGTGTAGGACTCAGGATAGAGCCTTGGGTAACACCAGCGTTCGTGAGAAAGGAACTGGAGGAGAATCCGTTAAGGACGGCCTTCATTAAACGATTTGTCAGGAATGATTGTGAAATAATCGTCCTGTAATACTGTATCCCTGAATCTTACGAAGGAGGTCGGCATACCAAACCCCATCAAACGCTTTAGAGATATCTAGATCCACGCCACGAGGAAGTGAAGTGCTTGGTAAACAAATTCAGTTATGCCGGTCTGCACATCAGCAGTCGATCGGGCAACGCGGAAACCATATTGCTTGTCAGAAAATAAATCATGAGATGTAAGGTGCTTAACCACTTCGACGTTGTTTAAAGCTTCAAAGATTTTGCCGAAGAGTGGTAGGATACTGATAGGACGATAGTTGGATAAGAAAGGTCACTAGAGATTTTAAAGACAGGTACAATAGATGAAGACTTCCAACAGGGTGGAAAGCAAGAGTCGCTGCGGTAGTAGTTGTATAGTTTGGAGAGGACAGGATCCAGTTCAGGAGCACAAAGAAAAAATAACTGTAATTGTACATATAAATTCTTTATGTTATTTCTCCGACTTCGAAGTTACTTGTAAGTATCCATTTTTCAACAGTTCTTTTATTTGAATAAATTTCTTTGCAATTCTTTCGCGCCTTTTTAAACGGTTGTGTACATGCGCACGTTCATACATTTTACGTTTTATACACGCGCAAGTTCATGAATTTTACTTTTGTTTTCGTGTTCGTTCGTAAATGACATAATTTTTACAACTGTTTACTTTCCTTCAAATTATTTTTTGTGATTAGAATTATATATATATATATATATATATATATATATGTGTGTGTGTGTGTGTGTGTGTGTGTATGTGTACGTGTGTGTGGATTGAATTGAATTTGCTATATTGTTAATATGTACAGTTAAGTAATTTCTCTCTATATAAAAATACCTATGAACACTAATGGGTATGTCCGAATCCTCATAAATACATTGAACACTATTGTAAGTGGATGTAATATGCTAAGGAGTTCACTACTAACAGTGGTTTACCTACTTCACGTCGCTGACGAGTATTGTATTTTGTTGATGATATGCAGATTACCAATTCATTTCCAACTTCCGTTTTGGCTATTCATCAATAACCCTTTCTAGGTTGCAAAAAATATCGATGCTCTATTTTTAATATTAATATTATTTTAATATTTTTTAATATTGAGCACTATATGAAAACATAGCTATTTTTACCTTCCCAGACCAAAATAAATTACAAAATAAATGATCTGAGCTCATCTCCAAATGGAGACATGAAAACAATTTTTTTACGACCTTCATTACAATATTTATGCGGAACAACTGGACTCAGCCAAATATTCGTCCAGAGATAACGTTGCCCTTGAACCTGCAGAGAAAGCCGGTGTGCCAAACCTTATCGTAGGTCAGTATGCCAAATCTTGTCGAAGGCCTATGGGACATGTAGGGTTACCTCCCGAGCTTCGTCGTTCTTATCTAAAGCTTGATAGACAAATTCAGTGTTGATCGTTCATACGGATATTGTAGATCCGTAGAAACGAAAGCCATATTGTTTATTCAAAATGATGTCGTGTGACGAAAGATGTTTAACCACTTCGTCGTCGATTAAAGGCTCTAGAACTTTGCCAGAACGAAGTAAGAGAATAATTGGGCGACCATTTGAGGCTGCAAATAATTGCCCAGATTTCTCAAATCATGAAATACAGAGGAAACAAAGCTGGAAATCAAAAAGCAGCGAGGCATTTATTGTAAATTTTGGAGAGAACAGGTGCCATTTCAAGAGCACATTTCTTTAAAACAAATTCGTTTATACCGTCGAATCTGCAAGACTAGCTTAGAAATTGCAGCAGAAACAATGCACGGACGGTGTAGAATTTGTTGAAAATAAACAGGAAATCCAAAAGAAAAGTAACATTTTACAAGTGCCATACCAAAAGTACCTAAATAACACCGTAGTCATTCCTGTCTACGTAATTAAATTAATAATTGTGCATTTCGGCAGCAATCCCTGTTTTATACAGGTTTCATCAGAAACAATTGCCAAGACACTGCGATTAAGCTTTTTATTATGCTTTTCTTGCATTCGTATATATTTTAACATAGAGCGTGTATAAACTATGCAAAGGATCTGTGGATCCGGATATTTTTGTTTGCCTGAATATGTATATTTCTTCACATACAGAAATAGAAATATTTTAATTCCCGAACACAGTCAGCACATTGTGGCCGTGTTCATAATGGATATTGTAGAGCGTTGGTTTCTTCTTTTCTTTTATTAAGGCTTTCGTTATTTTTAAGCGGTTTCTGTATATTTATTAAATTATGAGACGCTTTTCTTATTTTGTAAGTAAATATTTATATCATTTTTTCGAAACTATTTTTTCTCTGATTTTAAGACAACCTTTAATGTCCCTCTTTGAAAAAAACATTTTATTCATGATTAGGCTTCTAATATTTTGCCAAAAACCGCACAGACTAATGGAGACACTCTAAGCATTAGTTTATATTATGATCGAGAAAAACATATCTTATGACAAATATCTATTGACATTTATCTATTGGCTTGCTATTTGACCATGAAAGAATAATTCAGGTCAATCGATGATTTGTGCATTTCAGAGAGTTAAACTAATGTCTATTTATTAACCTAATAATTTTTAGAGCCGTTGAGTCTTGAATAACTACAGACTACTATAATAGCAACGGGTTTTTTTCTAAACCTATAATTAATATAATATTATAATTTATATATAATTCCTATTATTAATACTGTAGTGAGAAATGCCTGATAAAGGATATTTATTTTTAGTTTTATAATAGATACCCGTTTTACGGTGGGTCGTCGTAGGCTTTATCTCGGATCCAAGAATTTAATTTCTTTTTTGCTTATCGATTCCTTTATGATGGTAGCGTTGACGGCAAAATTTGTCTACAAGGTGCAGGTTCAGGAATAGATAATTTCACCTACTGTAGCATGTGCGTAATGCGTAGCCCTATTCATTTCCTCGTTCAACCATTGAGATTTGTAATCTTCATTTGCGTGTTCCATCGTTGGGGTTGGTTGCTTTTAGTCTAAGGTTCACGTCTTAGACTTTGCTTCCAATGGTGAATCTATCGGGAGTTTAGAACTCCCAATGCCAACGCTCTCAGAGTCATTGGATCAGCAGCAGATATTAATAGGTTAAACGTCGAAAACCAGAATAAAAATAGCGAAATCCTCATATACCAGCCAGAAGATACAAAAAGATATTGAATTTTACCCCAGGGAAAAGATTTAACTGAACGTACATGGGAGATTTACTTCTTTTGATTTGATTAATTTGGTTCCTCTAGCTGGTTAATATTAGGTTGGTCCAAAACTAATGACGTAATAATGTCATTTTTTGACGTATTTTTTAACGTCAAAAAACGACATTATTACGTCCTATTGCACCAACCTAATAACAGAATACAGCGTAAATAGGAGACGATTTTCTAAAATTATTGGCCCTAAGCTTCATTACCCCCACTGCTATTCGTGGCTTCCCTCTAGCTTTTCTATGAGTATGTTTAGGGCAGTTGTGCTGATGAGCGCAACTCCTCGGTACCTCGTTTGCATAAATTTAAAAATACTACGAGATTGGCAACTAGGTTTCATCGTTTTACCTTTAAAATAGCTTGATGCAACCGTAAGTTCTATTCTAAAAGCTCATTTTCTCGCAATTTTGCCTGTGGAATTCTCTTCCAGTTTCTTCCTTCCCTGATACCTACGTACTGCAAAAGTATAAATGCAATATCAATTGTCTTCCTTAATCCTGTTATATTTATTGTCCTTTCTCCCCAGTAAAGCCTCCTCATTATTTTCATAAACCCCTTCGTCATTGATTGGGTGAAAGGATAAAAAATATATAAATGAGATTGTATGCAAAAATAATGACGTTATAATGTCGTTTTTTATGTATTTTCTAACGTCAAAAAACGACATTATTACGTCATTATTTTTGCACCAAACTAATAATAAAATTATAACAATTTTAAAAATGAGACCAGATTTTGTAATAGATGAATTTTAACATGGAATGAATAATTAGGTGCAGCTTTTGGTATTTACTAAGTACATGGCATAACCATGCAACCGCGACATGTATCGTCGACTCGAATCGGTATGCAGATTGTAATTCTTGCACCCAGAACTTTTGAACACAGGAGTAAGAAAAAACTTTCGTATTCCCTACGAGAAAAAAAGGAGTTAAAGTCTTCCTATTTTGAAACGAATCGGGAAGAATATGACAGATTGACGAAGAGAAGAAGGAATAACGGATAAACAAAATAACAAAGTAGCCATTTTAGCGTAAACATTGGCATTCCTTTTTTCAATCAACAGAAAGATGGAGAAAAGACTTAGATTAGAAAATGAAAGAAGAAAGAAAGAAGGAAGAAACAAAGAAAGAAAGAAGGAAGGAAGGAAAAAGAAAGAAGAAAAAAGATTGAAAGAAGAAAGTAAGAAAGAAGGAAAAAGAAATAGAAAAAAGAAAAAGAAGGAAAGAAAGAAAGAAAGAAAGAAGGAAGGAAAAAGAAAGAAGAAAAAGGAATAGAAAAAGGAAAAAGAAAGAAAGAAAGAAAAAGAAAAGAAATAGAAAAAGAAAAAGAAGGAAAGAAAAAAAAAAGAAGAAAGAAAAAGAAGGGAGGAAAGAAAGAAAGAATGAAAAAGAAAAAAGAAACAAAAAAGGAAAAGAAAAAGAAAGATGGAAAGAAAGAAAGAAGGAAGGAAAAAGAAAAAAGAAATAGAAGAAGGAAAAAAGAAAGAAAGAAAGAAAGAAAAAGAAATAGAAAAAGAAAAAGAAGGACGGAAGTAAAAAGAAATAGAAGAAGGAAAAAGAATGAAGGAAAGAAAGAAAGAATGAAAAAGAAAAAAGAAAAAGAAAGAAATACGGAAAAAGAAAAAAGAAAAAGAAAGAAGGAAAGAAAGAAAGAAGGAAGAAAAAGGAAAAAGAAAGAAAGAAAGAAAGAAAAAGAAAAAAAGAAATAGAAAAAAGAAAAAGAAGGAAGGAAAAAGAAATAGGAAAAGGAAAAAAGAAGGAAGGAAAGAAAGAAATAAAGAAGGAAAGAAGGAAAAAGAAAAAAGAAATAGAAAAAGAAGGAAGGAAAGAAAGAAAGAAGGAAGGAAGGAAAAAGAAAGACGAAAAAAGAAATCGAAAAAAGAAAAAGAAAGAAAGAAGGAAGAAAAAAGAAATAGAAGAATAAAGAAAGAAAGAAAGAAAAAATAACAAGAAAGAAAGAAAGAATGAAAGAAAAAAGAAATGAAAAGCGCTGAAGGAAAACTTCGTATACATTCTTGGTTTAGCTTTGCAGTCTGTTTAATGGAAAGGGAAAAATGTAAAAATTGATACACTTAACCGTCAGAAGATAAGGGCGTAAGTACCTTACCTAAGCCTCTCTATAGATCTCATATTATGAATCACTTTTTGGTATTACATCCCCAAAGAAATATCAGTATTACGTAATTCAGTCTCTTTCTCCCACTCGCCATATTTCTTTTTTTACAGTAACTTGAAACATAGAACAATTTTGATAATTTCTTTCGTAAATTACGCGATCAGCAGATAGCGTTACTTACATTATTTACATGAAGACTACTGTCACTATCTCATGTTTTCATCGCAACGTTTCTGCCATTGTACCCCCGGCCTACGACATGTATGTTGATTCAGGTAACCGTTCAGAAGTTTAGAACTGATACATTATTTAATTTACGTGGGTAAGTTTGTTTTATTTCCACTGTTCGTGTCTAGGGATATATCAATGAGTTCTTATAGTAGTACTTACTGATTTTTCTTGCTCTGGGATTCAACTTTTTCTTTTAGTACTGCTTACTAATTCTTCGAGTCCAGGGATTCAAATAGATCTTTTACTAGTGCTTACTAATTTTTCGAATCTAGGGATTCATCTAGTTCTTTTAGTACTGCTTACTAATTCTTCGAGTCCAGGGATTCAAATAGTCCTTTTAGTACTTCTTACTAATTGTTTGAGTGCTGGGATTCAGTTAGTTCTTTTACTAGTGCTTACTAATTTTTCGAATCCAGGGATTCATCTAGTTCTTTTAGTACTGCTTACTAAATGTACGAGACCAGGGATTCAATTAGTTCTTATAGTACTGCTTACTAATTGTTCGAATCCAGGGATTCAATTAGTTATTTTAGTAGTGCTTACAAATTGTTCGAATCCAGGGGTTGAATTAGTTATTTTAGTAGTGATTACTACTTGTTCAAATCCAGGGCTTCAATTAGTTATTTTAGTAGTGCTTACTAATTGTTCGAATCCAGGGATTCAATTAGTTATTTTAGTAGTGCTTACTAATTGTTTGAATCCAGGGATTCAATTAGTTATTTTAGTAGTGCTTACTAATTGTTCGAATACATAGAATCAATTAGCTATTTTAGTAGTGCTTACTAATTGTTCGAATCCAGGGATTCAATTAATTATTTTAGTAGTGCTTACTAATTGTTCGAATCCAGGGATTCAATTAGTTATTTTAGTACTGCTTACTAATTGTTCGAATCCAGGGATTCTTCTAGTTCTTTCAGTACTGCTTACTAAATGTTCGAGACCAGGGATTCAATTAGTTCTTATAGTACTGCTTACTAATTGTTCGAATCCAGGAATTCAATTAGTTATTTTAGTAGTGCTTACTAATTATTCGAATCCAGGGATTCAATTAGTTATTTTAGTAGTGCTTACTAATTGTTCGAATCCAGAGATTCAATTAGTTATTTTAGTAGTGCTTACTAACTGTTCGAATCCAGAGATTCAATTAGTTATTTTAGTAGTGCTTACTAATTGTTCGAATCCAGGGATTCAATTAGTTATTTTAGTAGTGCTTACTAATTGTTCGAATCCAGGGATTCAATTAGTTATTTTAGTAGTGCTTACTAATTGTTCGAATCCATAGATTCATTTAGTTATTTTAGTAGTGCTTACTAATTGTTCGAATCCAGGGATTCAATTAATTATTTTAGTAGTGCTTACTAATTGTTCGAATCCAGGGATTCAATTAGTTATTTTAGTACTGCTTACTAATTGTTCGAATCCAGGGATTCATCTAGTTCTTTCAGTACTGCTTACTAAATGTTCGAGACCAGGGATTCAATTAGTTCTTATAGTACTGCTTACTAATTGTTCGAATCCAGGAATTCAATTAGTTATTTTAGTAGTGCTTACTAATTATTCGAATCCAGGGATTCAATTAGTTATTTTAGTAGTGCTTACTAATTGTTTGAATCCAGAGATTCAATTAGTTATTTTAGTAGTGCTTACTAATTGTTCGAATCCAGGGATTCAATTAGTTATTTTAGTAGTGCTTACTAATTGTCGAATCCAGGGATTGAATTAGTTATTTTAGTAGTGCTTACTAATTGTTCGAATCCAGAGATTCAATTAGTTATTTTAGTACTGCTTACTAATTGTTCGAATCCAGGGATTCAATTAGTTATTTTAGTACTGCTTACTAATTGTTCGAATCCAGGGATTCAATTAGTTATTTTAGTAGTGCTTACTAATTGTTTGAATCCAGGGATTCAGTTAGTTATTTTAGTAGTGCTTACTAATTGTTCGAATCCAGCGATTCAATTAGCTATTTTAGTACTGCTTACTAATTGTTCGAATCCAGGGATTCAATTAGTTATTTTAGTAGTGCTTACTAATTGTTCGAATCCAGAGATTCAATTGGTTATTTTAGTACTGCTTACTAAATGTTCGAATCCAGGGATTCAATTAGTTATTTTAGTAGTGCTTACTAATTGTTCGAATCCAGGGATTCAATTAGTTATTTTAGTAGTGCTTACTAATTGTTCGAATCCAGAGATTCAATTAGTTATTTTAGTATTGCTTACTAATTGTTCGAATCCAGGGATTGAATTAGTTATTTTAGTAGTGATTACTACTTGTTCGAATCCAGGGCTTCAATTAGTTATTTTAGTAGTGCTTACTAATTGTTCGAATCCAGGGATTCAATTAGTTATTTTAGTACTGCTTACTAATTGTTCGAATCCAGGGATTCTTCTAGTTCTTTCAGTACTGCTTACTAAATGTTCGAGACCAGGGATTCAATTAGTTCTTATAGTATTGCTTACTAATTGTTCGAATCCAGGAATTCAATTAGTTATTTTAGTAGTGCTTACTAATTATTCGAATCCAGGGATTGAATTAGTTATTTCAGTAGTGCTTACTAATTGTTCGAATCCAGAGATTCAATTAGTTATTTTAGTAGTGCTTACTAACTGTTCGAATCCAGAGATTCAATTAGTTATTTTAGTAGTGCTTACTAATTGTTCGAATCCAGGGATTCAATTAGTTATTTTAGTAGTGATTAATACTTGTTCGAATCCAGGGCTTCAATTAGTTATTTTAGTAGTGCTTACTAATTGTTCGAGTCCAGGGATTCAATTAGTTATTTTAGTAGTGCTTACTAATTGTTCGAATCCAGGGATTCAATTATTTATTTTAGTAGTGCTTACTAATTGTTCGAATCCATAGATTCATTTAGTTATTTTAGTAGTGCTTACTAATTGTTCGAATCCAGGGATTCAATTAATTATTTTAGTAGTGCTTACTAATTGTTCGAATCCAGGGATTCAATTAGTTATTTTAGTACTGCTTACTAATTGTTCGAATCCAGGGATTCATCTAGTTCTTTCAGTACTGCTTACTAAATGTTCGAGACCAGGGATTCAATTAGTTCTTATAGTACTGCTTACTAATTGTTCGAATCCAGGAATTCAATTAGTTATTTTAGTAGTGCTTACTAATTATTCGAATCCAGGGATTCAATTAGTTATTTTAGTAGTGTTTACTAATTGTTTGAATCCAGAGATTCAATTAGTTATTTTAGTAGTGCTTACTAATTGTTCGAATCCAGGGATTCAATTAGTTATTTTAGTAGTGCTTACTAATTGTCGAATCCAGGGATTGAATTAGTTATTTTAGTAGTGCTTACTAATTGTTCGAATCCAGAGATTCAATTAGTTATTTTAGTACTGCTTACTAATTGTTCGAATCCAGGGATTCAATTAGTTATTTTAGTACTGCTTACTAATTGTTCGATTCCAGGGATTCAATTAGTTATTTTAGTAGTGCTTACTAATTGTTTGAATCCAGGGATTCAGTTAGTTATTTTAGTAGTGCTTACTAATTGTTCGAATCCAGCGATTCAATTAGCTATTTTAGTACTGCTTACTAATTGTTCGAATCCAGGGATTCAATTAGTTATTTTAGTAGTGCTTACTAATTGTTCGAATACAGAGATTCAATTGGTTATTTTAGTACTGCTTACTAAATGTTCGAATCCAGGGATTCAATTAGTTATTTTAGTAGTGCTTACTAATTGTTCGAATCCAGGGATTCAATTAGTTATTTTAGTAGTGCTTACTAATTGTTCGAATCCAGAGATTCAATTAGTTATTTTAGTATTGCTTACTAATTGTTCGAATCCAGGGATTCAATTAGTTATTTTAGTAGTTCTTACTAATTGTTCGAATCCAGATATTCAATTAGTTATTTTAGTACTGTTTACTAATTGTTCGAATCCAGAAATTCAATTAGTTATTTTAGTAGTGCTTACTAATTGTTCGAATCCAGGGATTCAATTAGTTATTTTAGTAGTGCTTACTAATTATTCGAATCCAGGGATTCAATTAGTTATTTTAGTAGTGCTTACTAATTGTTCGAATCCAGGGATTCAGTTAGTTATTTTAGTAGTGCTTACTAATTATTCGAATCCAGGGATTCAATTAGTTATTTTAGTAGTGCTTACTAATTGTTCGAATCCAGGGATTCAGTTAGTTATTTTAGTAGTGCTTACTAATTGTTCGAATCCAGCGATTCAATTAGCTAATTTAGTACTGCTTACTAATTGTTTGAATCCAGGGATTCAGTTAGTTATTTTAGTAGTGCTTACTAAATGTTCGAATCCAGCGATTCAATTAGCTATTTTAGTACTGCTTACTAATTGTTCAAATCCAGGGATTCAATTAGTTATTTTAGTAGTGCTTACTAATTGTTCGAATCCAGAGATTCAATTAGTTATTTTAGTAGTGCTTACTAACTGTTCGAATCCAGAGATTCAATTAGTTATTTTAGTAGTGCTTACTAATTCTTCGAATCCAGGGATTCAATTAGTTATTTTAGTAGTGATTACTACTTGTTCGAATCCAGGGCTTCAATTAGTTATTTTAGTAGTGCTTACTAATTGTTCGAATCCAGGGATTCAATTAGTTATTTTAGTAGTGCTTACTAATTGTTCGAATCCAGGGATTCAATTAGTTATTTTAGTAGTGCTTACTAATTGTTCGAATCCATAGATTCAATTAGTTATTTTAGTAGTGCTTACTAATTGTTCGAATCCAGGGATTCAATTAATTATTTTAGTAGTGCTTACTAATTGTTCGAATCCAGGGATTCAATTAGTTATTTTAGTACTGCTTACTAATTGTTCGAATCCAGGGATTCATCTAGTTCTTTCAGTACTGCTTACTAAATGTTCGAGACCAGGGATTGAATTAGTTCTTATAGTAGTGCTTACTAATTGTTCGAATTCAGAGATTCAATTAGTTATTTTAGTACTGCTTACTAATTGTTCGAATTCAGGGATTCAATTAGTTACTTTAGTAGTGCTTACTAATTGTTCGAATCCAGGGATTCAATTAGTTATTTTAGTAGTGCTTACTAATTATTCGAATCCAGGGATTCAATTAGTTATTTTAGTACTGTTTACTAATTGTTCGAATCCAGGGATTCAATTAGTTATTTTAGTACTGCTTACTAATTGTTCGAATCCAGGGATTCAATTAGTTATTTTAGTACTGCTTTCTAATTGTTCGAATCCAGGGATTCAGTTAGTTATTTTAGTAGTGCTTACTAATTGTTCGAATCCAGGGATTCAGTTAGTTATTTTAGTAGTGCTTACTAATTGTTCGAATCCGGCGATTCAATTAGCTATTTTTGTACTGCTTACTAATTGTTCGAATCCAGGGATTCAATTAGTTATTTTAGTAGTGCTTACTAATTGTTTGAATCCAGGGATTCAGTTAGTTATTTTAGTAGTGCTTACTAATTGTTCGAATCCAGCGATTCAATTAGCTATTTTAGTACTGCTTACTAATTGTTCGAATCCAGGGATTCAATTAGTTATTTTAGTAGTGCTTACTAATTGTTCGAATCCAGATATTCAATTAGTTATTTTAGTACTGTTTACTAATTGTTCGAATCCAGAGATTCAATTAGTTATTTTAGTAGTGCTTACTAATTGTTTTAATCCAGGGATTCAATTAGTTATTTTAGTACTGCTTACTAAATGTTCGAATCCAGCGATTCAATTAGTTATTTTAGTAGTGCTTACTAATTGTTCGAATCCAGGGATTCAATTAGTTATTTTAGTAGTGCTTACTAATTGTTCGAATCCAGATATTCAATTAGTTATTTTAGTATTATTTACTAATTGTTCGAATCCAGGGATTCATTTAGTTATTTTAGTAGTGCTTACTAATTGTTCGAGTCCAGGGATTCATTTAGTTATTTTAGTACTGTTTACTAATTGTTCGAATCCAGAGATTCAATTAGTTATTTTAGTAGTGCTTACTATTTGTTCGAATCCAGGGATTCAATTAGATATTTTAGTAGTGCGTACTAATTGTTCGAATCCAGGGATTCAATTAGTTATTTTAGTAGTGCTTACTAATTGTTCGAATCCAGATATTCAATTAGTTATTTTAGTAGTGCTTACCAATTGTTCGAATCCAGGGATTCAATTAGTTATTTTAGTAGTGCTTACTAATTGTTCGAATCCAGGGATTCAATTAGTTATTTTAGTAATGCTTACTAATTGTTCGAATCCAGGGATTCAATTAGTTATTTTAGTAGTGCTTACTAATTGTTCGAATCCAGGGATTCAATTAGTTATTTTAGTAGTGCTTACTAATTGTTCGAATCCAGAGATTCAATTAGTTATTTTAGTACTGCTTACTAATTGTTCGAATCCAGGGATTCAATTAGTTATTTTAGTAGTGCTTACTAATTGTTCGAATCCAGGGATTATATTAGTTATTTTAGTAGTGCTTACTAATTGTTCGAATCCGGCGATTCAATTAGTTATTTTAGTACTGTTTACTAATTGTTCGAATCCAGAGATTCAATTAGTTATTTTAGTAGTGTTTACTAATTGTTCGAATCCAGGGATTCAATTAGTTATTTTAGTAGTGCTTACTAATTGTTCGAATCCGGGGATTCAATTAGTTATTTTAGTAGTGCTTACTAATTGTTTGAATCCAGGGATTCAATTAGTTATTTTAGTAGTGCTTACTAATTGTTCGAATCCAGGGATTCAATTAGTTATTTTAGTAGTGCTTACTAATTGTTCGAATCCAGGGATTCAATTAGTTATTTTAGTAGTGCTTACTAATTGTTCGAATCCAGGGATTCAATTAGTTATTTTAGTAGTGCTTACTAATTGTTCGAATCCAGAGATTCAATTAGCTATTTTAGTACTGCTTACTAATTGTTCGAATCCAGGGATTCAATTAGTTATTTTAGTAGTGCTTACTAATTGTTCGAATCCAGGGATTCAATTAGTTATTTTAGTAGTGCTTACTAAATGTTCGAATCCAGGGATTCAATCAGTTATTTTAGTAGTGATTACTAATTGTTCGAATCCAGGGATTCAATTAGTTCTTTTAGTATTTCTTACTAATTGTTCTTGCTCAGAGATTCAAATAGTTTTTTTAGTACTGCTTACTAATTCTTCGAGTCCAGGCATTCAAATAGTTCTTTTAGTATTTCTTACTAATTGTTCTTGCTCAGAGATTCAAATAGTTCTTTTAGTACTGCTTACTAATTCTTCGAGTATCAGGGTTGCTAATAGTTCTTTTAGTACTTCTTACTAATTGTTCTTGCTCAGGCGTTCAAATATTTCTTTTAGTACTGCTTACTAATTCTTCGAGTCCAGGGATGCTAATAGTTCTTTTTTAGTACTGCTTACTAATTCTTCGAGTCCAGGGATACAAATAGTTCAGTTAGTACTTCTTACTAATTGTTCTTGCTCAGGGATTCAAATAGTTCTTTTAGTACTGCTTACTAATTCTTCGAGTCCAGGGATACAAATAGTTCAGTTAGTACTTCTTACTAATTGTTCTTGCTCAGGGATTCAAATAGTTCTTTTAGTACTGCTTACTAATTCTTCGAGTCCAGGGATACAAATAGTTCAGTTAGTACTTCTTACTAATTGTTCTTGCTCAGGGATTCAAATAGTTCTTTTAGTACTGCTTACTAATTCTTCGAGTCCAGGGATACAAATAGTTCAGTTAGTACTTCTTACTAATTGTTCTTGCTCAGGGATTCAAATAGTTCTTTTAGTACTGCTTACTAATTCTTCGAGTCCAGGGATACAAATAGTTCAGTTAGTACTTCTTGCTAATTCTTCGATTTCATACATTCAATGTCACCAAGCAACCACGAGCAAATCCTTCGATGCTTTAGAATATTGTTCTTTAGGCCAATTTTTTCGGAAGAATTTGTTGTCTTAACCATATCGTGTTTCCGTATGATTTATACTGTTGCCGCTTTTCATATATGATTGAACTCAGCGAAACCTTTTCTGTTATTACCTACTAGCAGCATGGCCCGGCGTTGCCCGTGCTTGATTCAAAAATCGTACAACTCATACAGCAATCGCTATCACTTGACTTAAAATATTTTTGCCTTTCCTTTTTTCCTATTTTCCTCTTTGCCGTGCTGATGTTGCTACATGCCTTACTTTTTGCCTATCTTACACTGCAATTTTTTTATAAGCTCTATACTAAACATTAAATCTGTTACGAAAAAAAGAACTAAACAAAATGAACACAAAACGATCAGCTTTAAAAGCAGGACTTGTAACTGGAAAAACCGAATGAAAAAAGAATGTTCACAACAAATACTTTTTTACACCCAATCCAGTTCTGCGGAATCAGAATGAACGTTGAATTTAAGCAAGCGAATGAGCCAATTGGAGTAAAGTGCCATGCAGATTTAAATTTTTCCCACTTGTGACGAATGTAGCTATCAATTTTTTTGCATGCTAGCATGCTAGTTAACATTCCTATCAGTCAGCTGATTATTTCGAATATCGATGGGGGTTGGGAAATGCAAAGTTAGTCTTGGCCTTTCAGCTTACTTGGAGCATGTGCATGTAAATTTTGGTGCAAATCTGTCGAAAATTGCGACCGTGCATTCGTTACACACACACACACATATCCTGCCTTTTATCGATAGAGATTTCTGCTGCGGCGATTGAAGTGTTGCTACTATTTTTTCCTTACAGGGTGAGTTAAAATTATATTAACACAAGTGTGAGGGGAATCATTTATTCAGGGTTTACAGAACAGTTTCCACTTTTTCACCAGCACGATTGATGCACAAAAACCAGCGATAAATAGTGCAACTTGACGCACATCTCACTGGGAATGTTTGATATTAAACCTTTTATTCGATCCTTGAGTTTTCGATGTCTCTAACATTTTTTCTATACACGCGGTCTTGCATCATACCTCATAACCAGAAGTCACAGGGAGTGTGATGGCCATACCAACGATCCGTCGTTATCTATCCAACCATTTGTGAAAACTTTGATCAAGAAAACGCAAATAGTACGGGCAAAAGGAACCGCGCAGCATCCTATTGGAAATACCTACGCGTCTGATTTGTAGGTGTATGTTATTAATGGAAAACTCTTGCAGCATTTGTAATTAAACATTTGTAGTCACCGTTGGAATTGCTAAGTAGTTTAGGCTAATTCTACCCTATGACTTCTCGTTATTGGTGCGTATAAAGGATCGCGTGTATAGCAAAAAACAAATATATATTGACATATAATAACTCAATCACGGAAATATGTAATATCAAACATTCCTCGTGAAATGTGTGTCAAGGCACTTTATTGTACTCTTGATCGCTGGCTTTTGTGCATCAGTCGTGCTGTTGGACAGGTAGAGACAGTTCTGAATAAATGATTCCTCTGATTTTTTTCAAGTTATGTGCCATGCGTGCTACATGCTAAGGCGATCATGTATCTTTCGATATATGTCTGACGTGGCAGATTTTTTTCCTGCTATTTCTTTCTGCGGTAGATTTCCCATCCAAAGCTATAGAACCCGGTCTAGCATAGTTGGTCGGAAGAAGATACATAAGTGAATGTAATGAATTCGACCTAATTTGAACTCGGCTCTCCGATTCCTCAATCCGAGCCGCTATCCACTACTCCACCGTACCACTCATAGCAGTGTTAAAATAATTTTGACTCATCCTCTCGTACTAGTGTTAACGTAAGTTTGACTCAACTTGTATTATTATTTCTATGCTAGGCCTATTAGTATCGTCTTAGTTAGCCTAGCAAAAAACTAAATACTTGAGAGTCACTATTAAATAATATATGATTTTTTTTAAAGTTATTAAACTGTTTTACCTTTAAAGAAAATTGCTTCTTTTAAAATATTTTTGTTTGTTTTTTTTTTTTTTTTTAAGTATTTTGCCTGCAGTATAAAATAACATTATTCAGGAAATACACCTTTACATTTCAATACGCATTTATTTTAGATATCGATAAACCATACTAATTTGTTAATAATGTGTGTGTCAGTGTGAAGCAACTTGGTGTTCTTATTACCACCAAGTATCGGCCAGGAAGGATGCATCACCAGGAAGGATGCATCACTAGGCGAGCACTCTTTATTGGAGCACAAGTGACGACTAAAACCTGTTCCTGTTCCATGATGTATTAATAGGGTGTCCTCGATAGCCTCACATCATCAAAGAACTAATTAACATCGGATCATCTGAAAGACGGACAAAAACATTTCATCCTCCAACATAACTGTCATTATCTGAATAAAAAAATTAATAAAAACAAATATTTATCCAATGCTTTAACTGTGCATGCTTTAATTTTTCGTCAGATGCTTATAAGGCGTGTCAAATTGGTATCTGTTTTCTGCTTCTGTATTCTCTTATGAGAGCATTTTAATGTTTCCTACTTGATGAAAGACTATTTTCATTGGGTCTTGACGGCGAAAGAAGACGTAACTACTCGGAAAGGAGAAAAGCTGTAACTACTCGGAAAAGAGAAATATACAAGGCTTTACTCACTAAAGTAATTCTAAATAAATCTGTTCAATTTTAGTTTTCTCTGAACAAGGGGGCCAAGATTTAGTTTTAATCGAACGTTTCTAGAAATTCAAACGTTGTTTTTAATGGATACCAGTATTTGAAATAGACGCCCCATTTTTTTTAAATATTTTTTATAATACGTCTACCGTACTACGCACTCAAAAAAAAACTCAGTAAAGGAATTGTGCTCTCAAGGATGTTGCGAAACCGTTGTGATCTGGTTTGCTTTTAGACCATTCGGACACATCGAGCGACACAGCCCAGCCAGGTTCTATGTCTCCATTTGAAGAATGTACACCTCCTATTTATTCTCAAGAGCTCACATGTACTCAGTTTCGTATCTGTAACCTAAACAAAGAAATTTCTAAAGAATTAATGTATTTATTTTCGTCGCTATTTACATTATTCGGATTATTGTCCTCATCTTTGTCGCCATATTTATTACAACGTTTCGGCCGTTGTACATTCTTCTTCAGGTGGTTGGAATGTCGAACTGAAACCTTTATTTCGTTCATTGGGGTAGACTGTTCTAGTTCCACGTGCCATGTTTTTAATGGATGTCAGTAATCTCCTGTTAATTCCGCTCTGCAAGTTCTCCACTGCCTTAACCGGGTATTGAACTCACACTTATTGGGTCCTGTCACTGGATCTAACTATTAGGTTGGTGCAAAAATAATTTCGTTTTCTAACATATGTTACTATGTGAGAAAACGAAATTATTTTTGCACCAACCTAATAACACCTTTATCCACTGTGTCACGTGTCCTAGACAGATTTATTTTCATGTTTCCTTCAGTCGGAAATTCTTAAAAAAACACAAAAAAAAACAAACCCCGTGGCATCTATTTTAAATAAGAGTACTTACTAAAAAGAATATTTCAATAAAAATAAATCATATATAGAAATTATGTCAGCTCAAACGCCGACCTATCGGTTAGAATTTAAGCTAGCTCCTGCGGATGGCTTTTGATTGGGCCTTTTTCACAATAGGTAGGAAGGAGTATATTTAATAGGTAAAAACAAACTACAGAAGAATTAAAGTATTGTATTAATATTTTTAATCTTTCCTTTTTAAAACTTCAACAACAATTCCTTTGTCCTCACTTAATTTAAAGACAATTTGATGTAC
>OZ010593.1:11349264-11371764 GCA_963932145.1 Acanthosepion lycidas | reverse complement strand
CAAGAACTATATCCAAACCTTAGATTCTGCGATGGAAACGAAAATAGCACAAACATATGCCACCCTAACATTAGCCTAGCTCTAAAGAGAAACCTCTATGAGCAAATATATGGTGAAAATATAAAAACCCAAGTCACTAAATCTTGGAAGCGTTGATTAGACGATTGCTACATTTTCTGAAAATCCTCATGGCGCAACATTAACCAATTACACAATCTACTCTAAAACGTGCACCCGAAGATAAAATTCTCCTAAGAACACAATTGTAACGAACTTTCATTCATGAGAAATAGAAATGATCACATTATCATAAGTATCTACCCCAATGCTCAAGACACCCAACAATATCTTCATTTCAATAACCATCACTCAAAAAGAAGCTTAACATACATTCCCTATTCCCTAACCCGTAGTATTTGCCCTATTTTTGCCGACAAAAATCTCCGAAAAACATTACAGAATTACATAAGACCCAGAAAAAACGAGGCTACACGTACTACAAATAAAAAAAAGGCTTTGAACTAGCAGAATAAATGCCTTTAGACCAACTACAACATCCATAGATACGCAACGTCGAACAATTTCTAGCATATATCACAACATACAAGAACAGTCCAGAAATATCTACAGAAATTACAAGAAATCTAGACCTACTTAACAAGAATCAGAAAATAAAAGATATACTGAAATCAACCAAAATAATTAAAAGCAAACCCCAATAAAAAAACAAAAACAAAACAAAACCTGAAACGCATATTAACCTCATTCAAATTTATCCAACACCCAATACAGGGGGTCACAAAATGCAACAAGGAAAGATGAGGGGTTTTTGATATCATATATTATATTATATATTTGATATCATTATAAAGGATGCTCCAACTCGTTTGAAACACTTCAGAACATTCACAATAAAAATAAACAAAATTTAAACTGCAACTCCAAAAGTGTGATTTATGCACGCAACTGCACAAAATGCAACAAGTCCTATATAGTTATCAGGCAGGCACTAAACAATAGTTTTCCTTCACAAAAGCAACATTAAATTACCAGAAAACCGGAAACGCTTTATGTTACAACACATCTACAAATGCAACGAAGGTAATTTTAAAATTATGCCAATATATCAAACAGACAATTATTCTGGCCTTCAGATACGAGAAGAAAAACTTCATAGACAAATTTAAGCCAGCAATAAACAAATTATAACCCCACATACATAAACACATGCAATACACACATAGTGGCGGAATACACTAGTCTAAACACACACACTTATATACACAAATATGTATGGCGAACGAATATATACGCAGAAACAGGCAAAAACAAAAACTAGACTGACCACATACACACACACACGAACTCTACACAACATACAAATGTATGCAATATATATATAGATATAGATATATAATGTGTATGTTTGTGTGCGGATATATTTTATTTCCTTGTAATAAAGCAATATGAATGTATGGAGAAGGAATATGTATATACATACTAGAAAAACCACACAAAAAATGTAGATAGATTTAATAAGATAAAAACAAAGACCTCCATCCTTCCACCTTTCTCTGACCAATCGTAATTGTTTTATAACCCATTAAGCAGATTTTCTCCACAAGTTCAAGAAGAATTTGGATTACTACTACACACAAGAGACAGTGATCAAGCATTAGAAAACATAAGGAAAAAAATGAATTCCTTTAAATAATGTGTAGAAATAGCCATTCTTCGCCTAATGAAGGGCACAAGACCCGAAACCAGTGTAGCAAAAAATATGGAAAATAAAGTATAATATATTTTTTTTAAATATCCTCATTAATACCAAAAACGTTTGCTTCTCCTCTTCTCTTTATAAATACGCACACATACAAACATCATTTTAAACGTTATTTTTAGTGGATACACTTGTTTGAGTAGAAGCTCCATTTATTTATTAAACATTTTATGTATTTTCAACTAGTGGCCTGAATATTCGAGAAATCAAATTAAAGAAAAATGTGCGCTATTTCTTAGGAATCAAACCTGCGTTTGTCATGCCAGACAGAGATTTTCAGTTAAAAAGTAAAAATAAAATAAAAATCATCCTCGATAATGGCTAACAGAACAGCCGAAAGCTCTCGGATATGCGGAACAGTTGTACAATTTTTTCACACTTTACGACCGGAAAAGAAAACACATGAAAAATCAAACCAAAATCTTCATCGTAGTACTTTATCAGTTATCTTTAATTATATATATATATATATATATATATATATATATATATATATATATATATATATATATATATATATATATGTTGGTGTGTGTATTAGAAGTATTTTTTTTTAAAAAAAATATAATTCCATCGTGACACAGAAAATAAAAATAATTGCTAAGAACACCGTAATATATATCTTACTGTTCTTTTATTATTGTGTATATATATATATATATATATATATATATATATATATATATATATATATATATATATATATATATATATATATATATATATATTAGGTTGGTGCAAAAATAATGACGTAGCAATGTCGTTTTTTGACGTTAAAAATACGTCAAAAAACGACATTATTACGTCATTATTTTTACACCAACCTAATATATATATATATATCTTGTATATATATATATATATATATATGCTGAAATGGACTAAGTCCAACAATTATTTTAATATAATTTTTGTTTATATATTTTTTTAATAGATAGAAATATTGAAGTAAAAACTCTGTTTAAAATAAACCATATTAACAACATTTTCCGACATGAATCGAACCTGTATCCTACACGGGACCACCATATAGCCTGACGTGCTGTACAATTTAGCAAACGGAGGAACCGTCTGGTTAGCAAGGGTCGGAGTACACATTTTCAATGAGATTTCACTGACATTCAGGCCGCTAACTCTTGTTAATATAGTTTAATATAAAAAGTACATTTATTTAAATTATTCATTTAATAGCCTTAATCTCTCAGTAACAGTTGCATTATTTTTTTCATATTGACAATCTCTTTCTTTCGATGAACCACTGATAGATTTGCTGCTGGAAATTATGGAAGCATCTTTTGTACAAAATATATTGCAATTCCCCTGTTACTCGTTAAATCTTCCGTTGATACTTTTCCCGATCTAATATTCTTGGCGGAAAAACCTTTCCCCTTGCACGAAGGTTAATATTTTCGAAGAGTTTATGTGAATATTTTATTGGAGTGGAGATGTTTGTACGTTCTATAACAGAACATTTTTTGTTCTTAGAAGAATCGCAATTTTTCTTTTCTACAATATTTTTAAGCCACAGAAGGCAACATATTACTTAACTTCACCTCGAACAACAGAGAACAATGATAAATATTTGGCTTTTTTAATTATTGATGTATTTATTGTTGCAAACAATCTGTTTATCTAAAGTAATCGAAACATGAGAAAAAGCAAGAGAGAATCAAAAGTTAAAGTTGATACCATTAATAAGAGCTTTACTATGAATGACTTATACAAACGTCTATGTTGTTTTAAAAATTGTTTTACAAATAACAAACCATTAGTCATTTAAAAATTACCAAAAAACCTATGCCTAGAAAAAATATATTTGTTTCGATATCCATGGACAATAATCTGAGATTCTGGTGTATTTGTTTTTGTGCACTTATAAAAAAATTAAAGCAAATATCTATCTACGATTTACTATTCCCATATGAACGATTTTAATTACATTATTTACCGCTAGACGAATATTTGTTTTCATTATCAAAATATTTTGGCTAATGGAGTTTCCGGCATTCTTCAGCTGCCTGTTGATTCAGGTATCATTAAAGGAATGTCTGACATATCATAAAATTGCTTCGTTACTCACGTGTTCACGGAGAGCACAGTAGTTCAAATACCACTTGGATTCTTTATATATAGAATTACGGGCAAACACCATGGGCGAGTAGTTAGTGGCTACAACGTCCGTATTCTCACCATGAGATCCGGTCTACCGCTGACGTGCTCACGACCATAATTGAGTTTATATACCAAGCACTTGACAAAAAGGGAGATGCTCGAGCCGTAGTTATAGGTATCTGTAAAGCACTTGGTAGGGTCTGGAGCGCTGGCCTTCTTTTTTTCAGGGATGCGGTATTACAGGACGATTATTTGACTTAATAAACTCATTCCTATCTAAAAATGGTCACACCATTAATTTAGAGTACTATGGTAACTAGCTGAGACAGTTACGAAGATTAAAAACCAAACAACATGGAAAACTGACGAAAGGGGATTTGTTTCGTTACAAGCTTCCAGCACACAAGTCCTCTGTTTTAATGGCTGCTGTGCGTCAGAGTTGCTTTGTACATGTTGATCAACCTCTTGATTTTGCCTCATCTGACTATAATTTGTTCTCCAACATGAAAAAAAAAATTGGCGTGGAACCAGTATCGTAGTGTGAATATAGTTATATCATTTTTGGATGACGTTCTCTTGCCAAAAGGATTTACAGTCTCTTTGTTTACCTGGGCAGAAACAATGCAGTTATTATTAAAGGAAAGTTGAAAATAATGCATGTAAGATTTCACAGCTCTATTATTAGTGCAACATAATAAGCCTATGAACTTTACAGCCGTACCTCCTGTGTATAGAACAATTTCATGTAGCAATGTACCATAAATTGATACGATATATAAAAGCATTACGATTTTGACGTTCATATATACTTTATAATTATTTACGTGACAGGAAATTATACGCAACTGAGCGCTCATGTTTTTTCTTTAATAAAAATCTCGAATATTCAGGCCGGTAGTCTAAAATAAATAAATATACTGTTTAATAAATATACGGAACACCTACTCAAATACTAGTATCCACTAAAAATAACATCTAAGTGATAATGTGTTTTACATATATATATATATATATATATATATATATATATATATATATATATATAGATAGATAGATAGATAGATAGATATAGTGATAGATAGATAGATAGATAGATAGATAGATAGATAGATAGATAGATATCTTTGGAATTCAACTAAGAATGCCGTTTAAACTGATAAAATCTGTCGGATTATTAAATAAAATTCCTTAATTCTTTAGAAAGTTTCTCTTTTTCATGTTTGGAAACGAAACTGATATGTAAGATTTTGCGAAGTCTAGACCAGAGGATTTTCGCTTAAAAGTAATATTCAGCTTTGACTGATCGGCTAATTACACTGGCCTGTGATGTTTTCAAGGTCGAATATATAATAGCTGATTTTAAGGCAGATTTATTTTTAATGCTGAATCCAAAAATCATACTCATGTTTTTCTAATCAGATGAAATTTTTAAGATATAAACTCTTACTTGAAATGTATGGAAAAGTATTATAATTCTATTTATTCTCATGTTGAATTAAACAAATAATGCTAAATGTAGGGCTGATGTATTTACAGAAAACTCACATTGTGCTATAGTAAACTGAAAAATACAGAAAAGAAGTCATTCATAGATGAAAGATCTTTTCAGGGACTTCTTCCTGTGCTCGGCAGTCACTCCATCACGTTTCACGTACCACAAGTAGTCGGCGAGAATGTTTATATACCACAGGCCTTGCTAACGGTCTTCCATAATTCGAATGTCTTGGTGAAACCGCTCACCCTGTTCTTCTCTCAAATCTCCACAGTTCTTTGGAATATAGTCCAAGTGTGACTGCGGAAAGTGCAAGTTGACTGGCATTCGCGACCCGAGTCGACGGAAACTCTTCAGGAGTCTGAACTTCAAATAATTATTTGCAGTTTAGTCGATTAGAGCATGTCAGATCTAAAGACAGTTCCCTCTTCCAAGAGATGAGGGCCAGGTTCGAATCCTCCTGAATGATATTTTACTGTAATAAGATTTCTCAAATATTCAGATATGTAGACGAAAATAAATAAATATACTGTTTAATAAATAAACGGAGCGTCTATTCAGATACGAGTATTCACTAAAGCAATGAAGTTTAATGTGATAAAATCTGTTGGCTTAATAGATAAATATCTATTATCTGTCTTTATTTCTGAGTTGAGGTATTGTAATTATTTGTATTATTTTCATTGTTCAGACTGTTGTCTTCATCTTTATTGCTATACAAACAATATGACAATAAAGATGAGGACATAAGTTTGAACAATGTAAATAATGTAAATAAATATCTGTTACTTGTTTAGAAAATATATGCATTTTCAGAAAGATACATGTTTGCCGAATTCCAAATATTTGTTTCTCTTTTTTTAATATTTTTCGATATGTACGTACTTCTAAATATGGACTGCTTAGCGGATCAAATATTATTGATTAAAATAAGAAAAATAAGTGAATACGTTCAAAACTTGATTTTGAAAAAGATTAAAAGCCACCTATCCTCAAGGTAACGACGTACATCTATATATATATGTACCTACACACACGCGCGCGGTATTTACTCCGACCCCACCACTAGGTCTATTTTTAGGTGGTGACCTGATCGCGTAAACCCGAAACAGGAACAAAAATTCCCCTCAGCTCCCGCAACGGTCGATTGCGCTGGCCTCGATCCGAGCACCGATCCCTCCCTCTGGTGCAATGGGAGGGCGCGGCCTAGGGCAGCTGATCCCCAGGGCTGGTCACCTCTTCAGTATTATTTTCCTCAGTAGTTGTCTCTCTGTCCTTTGACAGAGAAGCCTCTGAGCGCACTCTGTCCAAAGACAGAGACGCAACTGAGAGATGATAAGAATACGTGTAACTACTCAAAAAGAGTAAGTTAGACGCTCACACATACATATATCTGCCGGAGAACGCATATTTTTTCTAATTTCACGAACATTCAGGTCGGTGGATGGTAATAAACAAATATACAGTTTAATGAATAAAAAATGCATCTACTCAAATATAGGTATCCAGTAAAAATAATGTTTAAGTAATAAAGGATGTCGAATTAATAAATGAAAAATACATTCCTAAAAATTGTTGTGTTTACGTAAAGATACGAAACTAAGTAGAGCTTTACATTTCGAGAATCGGGAAAAATCTGTGTTTAAAAAAACTGTTATTCTGATTTTGTCTAGTCCTCAAATTATCTTTAGCCGTCAGGTCAAAGTACGTCAGATAGTTGATAGTTTCCTCTGGGGGAACCGAATTTCGTATACTTCTGAAGATTGTATATTTTTCTTAGATTTCTCAAATATTCAGACCGGTAGTCGAAAATAAATAAGTATGATGTTTAATGCATAAACATAGTATCTCCTCAAATATAGGTATCCAGTATAATTAACGCATTAAATAATATACACATGTGTTATCTATTTTATGTAATTTTTTTTCGTAACGTCTGATAAGTTTAATAACATTATCGTTGAACAAAGAAAGAAATTGACAATATGGATCCATATTTTTTTTAATACAATCTAAGCATTCGGCTTACATAAGCCATTATCAAAGATGTCAATTACAACATTGTAAGCAATATACGGACAGGACAGTGATGGTAGTCTGCCATTGTTTACATAGATGATCTCTAAGCAACGATAAACACACCGCATCTCATGACGTCACACATGACCACACGAGAGTGAATTGTAGAAGTATGAATCGAAAGCCGACAGACTATCATCACTGTCGTGTCCGTATATTGTTTAATATGTTGTAATTGACATCTTTGATAATGGCTTAAGTAAGCCGAAAGCTTAGATTGTATTAAAAAATATGGATCACTACTGTGAATTTCTTTCCTCTTTCAACGATAATGTTATTAAACTTATCAGAAGTTACGAAAAAATTTACATATTTTGCATATAAGATGCTAGAAGCGAAAATCGAACCGCATCTCATGACGTCACGCATGACCACACGAGAGTGAATTGTAGAACTATGATATATATATACGTATATGTATATAAATGTGCATACATATATATATATATACATATATATTTGCATATATATGTATATATTTATATATGTACACACACACACGTATATATATATATATATATATATATATATATATATATATATATATATATATATATATATATATATATATATATATATATATATATTCCCTGTTCTATTGATTGTGAGAAGGTTGTAGTAAGTTCCTAAAGATTGAAAGCAAATATTTGAGAAAAGTTAAATCAGCAGACACAGAGATATACGTAGTTTATTGTGTTTGGGACAAGTTCTCCACAGGCACCTGGGGGTGGGTAAAGTAGGAAATATCCGTCATTCAAATACTTTGAAAAACACAGACGACATGACAAAAGTGTTAATAGGAAATTAACCGAACGTCCTGATATCTTTTATTGAAGTGTTAAAAGATTTCTATACATTTTCTCAATGGATGTTTTTGCCGTTCATACACTGATTTTATGTAAGGCCCGCAAAAGAAGGACATTAAAACGTGAGAAATTGGTAGATAGTTAGATATAAACAGAGATAGATAGATAAATAGATAGATAGATAGATAGATAGATAGATAGATAAATAGATAGATAGATAGATACAGATATAGATAGATAGATAGATATGTACAGATTGAGATATATATGTACAGATTGAGATAAATAGATATGAACAGATAGATATGAAGAGATTGAGATAGATAGATAGATAGATAGATAGATAGATAGATATGAACAGATTGAGATGTATAGAAATGAAGAAACTGTGATATATATATATATATATATATATATATATGAAAAGATTAATATATATATATATATGAACAGTTTGAGAGTGATATGAACATACTGAAATATATAGATAATTATATAAATAGATAGTTATTTAGATAGATATGAATAGATTACAATATATATTGATATATAGATAGATATTAACATATTGATATAGATGTGAACAGACCTAATCAGATAGATAGATAGATAGATAGATAGATATGATTACATTGAAATAGATTGAAATTGTGTGCGTTTATATTTTATACGTGAAAATGATTTTCCCATATGAATCGAAGTTCTTCAAATTTTTCCATAATTATTTTTCCGGCATATATTTTAACGTAAAAAAGAAAGTCATCATTTTTTTTTTATTCTTCCCCTTTTCGATTAAAAGTCAGAATTTACTCGGCCATGATGCATGAAAAATGACATTTTCTCCAAGAGTACAGAATTGATAGAAGAATATAATAAAGCACATTTCCAGTGTTATCTGGTGAGTTGTCACATGGATAATATCATAGAGGGATGATTTTTCAGCTCTGTAATCTACGGTGGAATACTGGATAGCGGCTCGGATTGAGGAATCGGAGAGCAGAGTTCGATTTCCAGTTCAATCCATTACATTCATTAATGTTCTAATACTCGTGGGAAACGTATGAATTTTCTTCTCCCCCCAGTTATTTGTAAATAGCAGGATCTACCGCAGAAAGAAATGACAATCTACTGCAGAAGAAATCTGCCTCGTTAGTTATGTATCGAAAGATACATGATTGCCTAATCGTGTATCACGCATGGCATATAACTGACTGAATCTATAAAGACGCGATTCAATAAACAAGAATGACTGGTCATTGTACTCATAGCAGCTTCAGACAGAAATAATCTTTAATCACATTTTTTTTTGTTTTATTTTTTCGTCTTATAAAGCTTTTGTGGTTAATCTAAAACTGAGACATATTTTTGAGGGTGTATGAATAATTATTTTTATTTTGCGAGCCAATATTGACTTAAAAAACTTTTCGGATATAGCAATGGTTTTTACAGTATCTGTTTATATTTGTGAGACGAGGTATTGTGTACACTATTTACATTATTCGTACTATTGTCCTCATCTTTGTCGCCATATTTATTAAAACATTTCGGCCGTTGTACGCCCCGGTTGGTTGTTTGGAATGTCGAACTAAACCCGTTATTTCGCTCACTGGGTTAGACTGTTCTAGTTCCATGTTTAATGGATATCAGTTATCCAAGTTCTCCGATGCCTTAACTAGGTATTGAAATCACACTCTTTAGGACCCGCTACTGGATCTAACCAACGCCTTTATCCACTGTGCTATTTGTCGTTGAGCACATCTGTGTATGAATTTCTGGGTATTATGAAGTTAATTTCTTCAGCAATCATTTTTTAGCAGTGCTCATATTGCAATTTTTACTGTTATCGTCACATGTTTTTACCAGAGCTCATATTGCTAGTTTTTTTGTTATTATTGCTTTTCTCTGGAACTCCTTATTACTGGTTCCCATATTGTATTCATTTCTATGCTTGATAATGATTTTTACATATACTACTATTTACAATTTAACCCATAGGTGGTAAGAGAAAGGATGGATTCATTACTTTCCCCAAGGTACACGTTCAGACAGAAAATAGAATAATATTATTAATGGCCAAAGGAAGCAAGAACAAACTATTAACTGTGCAAGGATGATTCTCACGTCCATTAGGTGTGCTTATTAAGAACTATAATAGTAAATAAAACTATTCTTCTATTTTACTGTGAAATGTAGTAGTGCCAAAGAAAATTAATTAAACGCTTTTTGGGGAAAATATAACCAAATTTGTAATATACTAGATTAAACGTTTCACATTTATAATCTTTCAGCTTAAGGAAAGCGAGAAGAAGGGACTAAAGATAAATTGCCAGAAGAGAGAATGCATGGCTGTCGGCAAAAGGAACACTCAAATATAAACATTTCAAATTGACGACAAAATGAAGCAAGTACATTATTTACATTATTCAGACAATTGTCCTCATCTGTGTCGCCATATTTATTACAACGTTTCGGCCGTTGTATGCTCCGGCATACTTCAGGTGGTTGGAATGTCGAACTGAACCCTTTTCATTCCAACCACCTGAAGAAGTCCGGGGCGTACAACGCCCGAAACGTTGTAATAAATATGACGACAAAGATGAGGATAATAGTCCGAATAATGTAAATAGTGTACATAATACCTCATTTCAAAAATATAGACAGATACTGAAGCAAGTACGTAAATTTAAATATCATGAGATTTTTTTTAATATGGGACGGAAAATGCAATACCGAAATCTGAAGGTGGATTGGGATAGTGAAAGATGCCTTCAAACAACTAAGCAGGATATTAAGAAAAAGGAAAATTTCGTTAAAACAAAGAAAAGAGTACTGAACTCTTATATAATATAAATTCTGCTATATGACAGTGAACTCTTGGGCAATCTCCTCAGACATGGAGTGATTGAAAGAATAGAAATATGGCTCTACAGAAGGATACTGGAGATACCAAGGACTGAAGATGTGAGCAACGACAAAGTTTTATTAAAAAAAAGACACTAATACTTAAAATCAGAAAGAGGCGTTTGAAATTTCATAATTAAAAAGAGGGAAATGTTGCACTCAGAGGACAGATAGACGCTAATAGAGACAGATGAAAACAGCACATAAACTGTCTAAAGAGATTGTGTAAATTAATGTCAATATTTGGTTTAGGAGAGATAAAAAAAAGACACAATTTATTAAAAGCCACAGAGGGTGGGAGACTGTGGAAAGTCATGATTCGCCAAATTCCTGAAAGGACATGGCACATATCTACATATTTAAGTTTTGGTTTGATTAAATATGTAAAAAAAAAACAGAAAACACAAGTATGAAGGAACGACAACGAAAAAAAAGGGTATAATTACACTGCGTTTCTAATTATTAACGAGGTGATATTTTGTCCAAAAACTACCAATCGAGAATTAAACGAATTTTTTACTGTACAATGGGAACAGCTATATGGGCAGGTTGTATACATTTGTATTGTCCTGCGCAACAGGAAACGGTGGCCATTTGTAAAATTAACACGATATAGTAGTGTTCCAGATTATAATCGAGTGTCATTATAATCATCCAATTATGGGGGGCAAATATGAATTGACACCTTCTGAGAAAGATATTATAACATCTGAAGTTTCCAAATGAAAATTTACATTAAAAATGTCCAACCTAATTGGAAGATATCATCAAACTGTGAAAAGATTTGTTTCAACTCTTACGAAGGTATGTAAGAGGTCCGATAAGATGTCACTCGAGGGTTGTTTCCCAATGTTCATTATCAAGAATGAAACGTGAAACTTTATATAACCCAAGCCTAAACCAGTAGAGCAGTTTTCAAGAGCAACTGAGAAGCAACAGCGCCCAGAAATACTTGCTATCGTCTTCTGAAATAGGTCGGACAATCAGTGAGACCAGGGACAAAGCCTCGGTTGACAAATGCACATACAGTGTAACCCGGGTATAAGAGACCCGGATATAAGATAAACCAGGATATAAGAGAGATTTTCTTTGGTCCCAAATTAGAGCCTGTGTTAATATATATAAATTAGACCAAACCCAGATATAAGAGAAACCCGGATATAAGATACAACTTCTCCGGCCCCGACAACTCTCTTATATCCGGGTTACACTGTATATAAATGCGTTTGAAATGGGCAAAAGAGAATATGAAGGTTGATTTCTCGAAAATTCTGTTCCCAGATGAAAGTTGGGCAACACTTGATGGCACTGATGATTGGAGCAAATGTTAGCTCGATAATGGACAAGATCGTCATCAACACTTGACACGCCATCAAGGAGGTGGAGGTATAGTCTCATTAGTTTTTAATCGATTTCAGCCAAGGCAGTAAAGCCACTAAGACGCAAGGGGTTACGGGGCGTGGGAGAATTAGAAAGAGGACAATTTCTAAAGAGCGAGAACAAAAGATGAATAATCAGGGGGACAGTAGATAACAACTGACATGGCATTTAAGTTTTTGTAGATTAAAGTTGTCTGAAAAGCATGAATCCGGAAGGGAGTTCTACAAGCAAGAAGTGCGAGAAAAAAGTGTTAGTATAGAATTTACGGTTACACCTGGCCAGCTCAACAGCAAATCAATAAGATCTCAACGCCAGTTTTGTACTGTTCAATTCAGTCTGGGTATCATAGTCAAAGGCTCATCCTAACAATTACCCTGAAAGTAAGTGCAGAAAAAGAAAAGATAGGGGCTACCTTATGACAGTGGCAAATGACGGAAACCGAGATGCCAGATCAAGACTAAAAATATCGATGATTCTTCTTTGGAACTTTGCTTAAGCAATGTTCTACAGTCAGCAAGAAATTAATTTGTGGACTTGAAAGAATTAAAACGAAAATAAGTATGCATAATACGTAGAAATTATATATATATATATATATATATATATATATATATATATATATATATATATATATATATATATAATAGACTTTCCCGCCGGTTTTGACGGATGAGGATCTGACAGCTTATTTAATCAGTTATGAAATTTTGTGCGATAATCTTAAGTGGCATTTAAGATGCGCTAGTGATTTACAAAGGAGGCGACATATGGAGCAACTGTGAGGATTGTGAGATGAGATCACTGTTAAATTAGCTGACCTTTTAGATCTTGCTCTAGCTTCTTGAAGCTGATTCAGACAAGCAGATTAAAAATTGCTGATTCCGCTAAAACACGTTGATCTCCATTGTATCCGCTCCAAGGCTAGGCGCTCAACGGTGTTATGTAGTATATTGACTGCTGGCAAGTTGCTTTTCAGCTTGTCTTTGTATCGTAGCCCTGGGCGTCTTACATTCCTGTAGCCCTGATCTAACTGGCTGTACATTATGATCTTGAGCATCCTGTCATCAAGCATTCTCTAGACATGACCAGTCCACCGTAACTGAGACTGTATGATAAAAGTCTCGATTCCTCTAATATTACAGCTGTTAAACAGGTTTACGTTAGATGCCCTATCTTGAAGCTTAACTCCACAGACTGCACACAGACAGATTTTATGCATATGTATATATATTGACCACTAATATATATATATATATATATATATATATATATATATATATATATATATATATATATAAATGATGGCAAAAGAAGATAAGATTTACTAAGTATGCTTATTAGAGCTGATAAATTATATCATAAAGAAGAAATTTATACAAAGAATTAATTAGCAATGTTAATGTGATTTATGGCGAAATCACTTCGCTAACACATTTCGTTTTATCGTTTAGCCTGTATATGTAAAAATTGCGCCCCGAAGATGGCAATTTGAACTTATCGACAGTACTTGACTCGTCAGTTCTATCAGACAACAACTCAAGTATAAGGATCGTATTATTCAAGGAATTGATAGTAAGTTGTTGTCTCTTTAAGTCTTGTTAGCGAAGTGATTTCGCTATTACTCGCATTAACATTGCTAAATAATTCTTTGTATAAATTACTTTTTTTTTCTCATATGTAGATATGAAATAATTTCGTAGAGGTATATGCGAAGAAATAAATTTTCAACACGGCTCAACAAATTTACGTGAATTTTTATTGCTGAGTATTAGTTTTGGTTCAAAGAAATGAATTACAAAGATTCTTTTCGAAACAAATTCACACAAAAATATTTGTCTGTTTTCTTTACAATACAATCGAATCAACTGCGTTAGTATAGAATATTTGCTTCTCATAGCATATGGATGTAGTAGGCCTGTAAAATGCTCGTGAGGTATTGTATACTAGAAAGCCTTTTGATGTATGATAGGAAAGTTGTTAAAAATCGGAATTTTCAGGCACGTCTGTTTCCTTCCTTAACAAAGAACAAACTTGTCCTAAAAGGCTGCAGCTTAATTGGTGTAAATGCATGGATGTTAAATATACGAAGATTCTTATCTGCTGTCACATCAATCCCTGCGATGCGTGATAACACAGGAAAATAGCAAGAGTGAATTTAATTTTGCCACATAACCTTAAGCATTTAGGGTAGTATTATCCAGCGGATTCAATAAAAGACTTTTATTTATTTATTTATTTATTTTTTGTAACAATAAGCGGCTAATCAATGTTTTCCTTCTTTTTTGAGAACTGTTTGCGTAGGGAAATTTTCAATAGAAACAAAACTATTGCTATTGCAGTGTAGGATGTTTACAGACAATGTCGACGAAAACAAAAGCAGCAGGAAGTTGAATGGAGCCAGCTAGGTCATGCATCTAGATACATCTGACGCCTCGAATTAAAAATCAAATGACTCTGTCATCAGCGTTTCCTTGATGCCGAATTGTAACCGGCATTTGCCATATTTAGTTTCACTCACAAACGCGCGCACACACATATAGGCATACACATATATTCAAGGCACGATGGTTAAAATATCACCATTTTATATATTAATGTTGCGCATGCGCGTTATCTCTTTTTCATTTGTCGACTGCACAGTATAGTAGGATCAGATGAGCACCGTCTGTGGGAAGAAGAGCACCATGACGCAATTCAATCCGCCATAAATTTGGAAAGAGCATGCTGTACTGCTTAGCATTCGCACAGGAAGTTGCAATGCGAATATTTCAGTGAGTAAGTGATTTCTGAAGACAAATAAGACTATTTGGAAAGATCCGGATATGTTTAATGGGGATTAGGATGATCTGTAGTGATGTCGACGTTATGCATCCATTCATCTCTCCACAGGGCCACAGACTCAACACGGAGTACTACATCAAGTTCCTTGAGTAAGTAGTGCTTCCATGGGTCAAGATGGTACCTTCTGGAAGACACTATGTCTAACAACAGGACACTGCACTGTGCCACATTAGCAGGAGGACAAAGTCATGGCTGTCGGCGATCACATTATCCCGTCCAGCTGGCCACCTAACTCCCCAGTGAACCGTACTTGATTATTATGGGTGAGACGCAGTTGATCGAAAGAAAAAAAAAAACTACTTGTAACATGAAGTGAAGGCAAACTTAAACAAGAAGACTGTCCAGAGGAGTTGTTGGAGATTCCGAAGTTGTCTGGAGGCAGTGGCTGAAGTCAATGGCGAATGTTTTAATATATTTACTCTTTAGTATTTCAAGCAATTTTTGTGTAATCTCGGTAAATATATTTGTTAAAATGAAATGTCAGTGTTATTTCGACTTCAGCTTAATTTATCCATTGCACCACATGCTAGACATGTTGATGATGATATATATATATATATATATATATATATATATATATATATATATATATATATATACACACACACACGAAGAATTATTGGTTTAAAGTGTGGTATAATTATTGGATAAATTGGTCAATCTCAGCGTATGTGAATATAAATATAAAAGTGAACATTTAAATCAACACTCAGGGGTCACAGGCTGTTTCATGCTAGACGCAATTATCAGGCGGCCTGATGATTGCATCTAGCATAAAACAGCCTCTGAGTGTTGACTTCAATGTTCATTTTATATATATATATTCATTGAATCAAGAAGAATCCACAAAAGTAGAGGTATAATATCGTCACCAAGACCTGTTGGTCTAGTGGTTATAACGATTGTGTCGTAAAGGTCCAGGTTCGATTCTCGGTATAGTCGGTATGGATGCGGATAAAACGGACGTCTGGTACTTTCGGCATTCTGTTGAGGATTCTCTTAGACCCGATGAATTACTTATTTATTCAATTCCCCACTGATTATATATATACATACATATATATATATATATATATATATATATATATATACACATATATATATATATACACACACATATATATATATATATATATATATACATACATATATATATATATATGTATATATATATATATATATATATATATATATATATATATATATATATATATACACACACAGATACCATATTTCGTAATTTTTTACTATTAGTTTTACCTCATATCTTACACACACACACACTGATTTTCTAAGCGTAGGTTAGATGTGGCAAAAGACTTAACCTATGTGGCTCGTAGAAATTAATAAACTCTCTATTCAGCTGTAATTGACATATCAGGACAAGTTTGTTAACTATTATACTACGTCGAAGTTTGAATGTATTATTTCTTATCCCCATAAACATTATTTTTAGTGAATAGACGTGTTTGAGACGCTATGCCTGTTTTTATTTTTATTTTTATGAATAACCGAAACTCATAACCAGAATCAAGGGGATTTTCTTGTGGCTGCGGACAGAAATCCATACAGCATCCATTTTTTCCCCACCATAACCAAAAACTACTGCTTATTTTTCTTTTGTAAGATGTATAGATTTCGCTTGTTCTTTATTAATTAGATTTGATGAATAAATAAAAAGAAAATGATAAGAATATTGGCAATACGTTTCATGATCTTTGTTATATGTTCGTACGCCTTTGGACTAAATTGAAGCACGAAGAGAAAGATTTTAGAGTCGGAATTTTCGGACACTCCTGTGTCCTTTTTCAATGAGATGAGAAATAAACGAAGAAGTGGGACTCACTTTTTGTTCCTCTCTTAGTTTTCAATTAACATTTCTTTCTTCATATATCACCAATTTAATGTCATAACCTCCACCCTTTTAGACTAATACCTTCCGGCCTCCCTTGACCACTGCCTCTCGCCTTTTGTCTGACTGGAACATTGAAATGGATAAATTCTGTATTAGTTTTTTGTCGGAATTATTTTTTCTGTAGATGTCACAGTTAAATATCTAATTCCGACACGAACTCAGTTTATACCGGGTTGAATAAAACAGAAGAATTTTTCGTCAGTTTAAATAGTCCTATTCGCCATATGAGCCAATTTGGCATTTTATTGTGTACTAACTATTTGCTCTGTGAAAATTAATACATCGAGCTGTTTTTGTGGATCAGCCGTAATAGTTTATATTACTAGGATCCACTTGGATTATATACCAACGGATTTATTACCTTTACACTATATATATAAGGAGTTATACATGGTGTTTGTGGACTTGACGAAGGCCTTTGACACTGTGAATCGCGAGGCACTTTGGCGAGTCTTGATGAAACTCGGCATCCCTGAAAACATGCTAAAGGTCATCATCTCCTTTCATGAAGGAATGAAAGGTAATATCGTGTCTGATGGTAAGATGTCGGAATCCTTTAATGTCCCAAATGGCATCAAGCAAGGTTGTGTCATGGTCCCTGTCCTTTTTGCCCTTTTCTTCTCGGTGATGCTGAAATATGCATTTGCAGACACAGAAAGTGGCGTCAAGTTTCAGTTTCGAACAACTGGTGGTCTCTTCAATCATCAGCGCTTCAAAGCCAAGACCAACCTTCGTACGCAAATTATTCATGATTTGTTGTTTGCTGATGATGCGGCTCTTGTAGCGACATCCTTTGAGGAGACCAACATCTAATAAATCGTTTTTCTGCTCAATGTAAAGCATTTGGTCTTACATTTAGCATAAAGAAACGTGAAGTTGTGCACTAACCTTGTCCTATTCCGAAGCAATTCTGTAGTGAGAAACAAAAACCAACAGTCTACAAATTTCCAGAGAGACCATTGAGTGTAGAAGACAAACACCTGAAATATGTAAAGACTTTCACCTATCTTGGCAGAAAATTCAATTACAGTGGAAATTTAGATGATGTAACCATGTATCGGATTGCTAAGGCTACCAGTGCTTTCAGCAAACTTCGCCATGGCTTGTGGAATGAGCGGGGTATACGACTGGATACGAAAATCCGGGTTTACAGACCTGTTGCATTTGCCATCCTCTTGTATGGCTCAGAGTCATGGACTCCATACAGGTACCATATACGCCAGCTAGATGTTTTCCATAAAAGCTGTCTGCGTGAAGTCTGTGGAGTTAAGCTTCAAGATAGGATATCTAACATAGACCTGTTTAACAACTGTAATATTGGAGGAATCGAGACTTTTCTCATACAGTCTCAGTTACGGTGGACTTGTCATGTCTTGAGAATGTCTGATGACAGGATACCCAAGATCCTAATTTACAGCCAGTTAGATCAGGGCTACAGGAATGTAGGACGCCCAAGGCTAAGATACAAAGACAAGCTGAAAAGCAACTTATGAGCAGTCAATTTACTACATAACACCATTCAGCGCTGAGCTTTGGAGTGGGTAGAATGGAGATGAACGTGTTTTAGTGAACTCAGCAATTTTCAATATTCTTGTCTCGATCATCTTTAAGAAGCTAGAGCAAGATCTAAAAGGTCAGCCACTCTAACAGTTATATCATTTCACAATCCTCACACTTTCTACATATGTGGCCTCCTTTGTAAATCACCAGCGGGTCTTAAATGCCACTAAGAGTATTGCACAAAATTTCATAACTGAATAAATAATCTCTCAGACCCTCATACGTCGAAACCAACGGGAGAGTTCATTATTATTATTATTAGTAGTAGTAGTAGTAGTAGTAGTAGTAGTATATACCATCCTCCATTGAATTTAGGATTATTACTAACTCTTCTAACAAATATATTTTTAATAAACATCGTGATTTTTACAATTCTGTCCTTAAAAATAGTGGGTACAAGTGTACCACTATTCAATATAGAAACCCTGTTAATTATAACCATAATAAGAAAAGAAGATCTAGGATGATGATTTGGGTTACTCCCCCTCTCAATCTAATGGTTAAAAATAAACTAGGAGATAAATATCTAAACCGCATCAAGAAACATTTCGCCGACAAAATATTCAATCATAATACCCTTAAATTAAGCTATAGTTGTGCAGATAACCTAGAAAAATAATTAAGAAACATATCAACAGAATCTTTAACAAGTATGGGGACTCAAAAAACTTGACTACGCACCAGGTTGCAAAGAGTACAACTAATAACACGAATAACAACTAGTGCAATTGTAGGAATCCAAATAATTGTCCATTGCAGAATAATTGTTTGACTAGTTCTCCAGTTTACCTTACTACTGTCTCTACACTACAAAAACCAAATATTAAAAAAATTACATTGAAAGCACTATGAAACATGCAACACTATCACTTGAGAAGGCACCAGAAGTGCTGAAACATAATGTCTATTTTTGTAGTGATTTTATAACGTTTTTATTTTGAAATTTTCGAATAAATGATCTTATATATATATATATATATATATATATATATATATATATATATATATATATATATATAAAACATCTTTGGGGCTAATAGTGACACGACATAAAAACTTCAAAAAAAGAAATAAAATCTAATATAAAATTAGAATATATATTTGATGGAATACTGATTTTTGGAATTGCTTTTCCAAAGGATACAAATATTTTCCTTTGTGCAATTCGCATGCATTCCCTGAATTTATAACCTGAGGAATTATCAATAGAATTCATGGACACACTGTGACGATGACCTTCAGCTTGGTGATTATATCGGAAAAGGCACGGTCGTTATAGCTTCTGGATTTTCCCGTAACTTTCTTATTTAGTAACCCAAAGTGTATATCGTTTGAAACTATTTATTCAAGCCGCTGGATATGACTGCACACATTCGAGTTCTCCTGCTTAAGGATATCTTGTAAAATTCCATCCAACCTTGATAAGAGTCTTTTCCTTATTTCACTGAATATTAATTTCGCTCTATTTCACAACGTGCCACTGGGTTTGAAATGACATTAAGCAAGTACCTACATCTATTTACTCAACATTTATCCATTAGTCATTGTCACTTCGGACAATGCCCTATTTAATCTACATATTGGTTAAGTGCATATAGAAATCAGAACTAGGACTTGCAATACCTTAATTTGAATGTTCGTCTCAAAATTTCGAGCATGGGTCTATAGACGGCACTCGCAAAGAAAAAGAGGGTCGGAGAAAATAACGGTCGAAACGGTATCATCAATATAAAGAAAATCCGAGCACTGGCAGTATATGATTAGGCAAAACTTGTCTATTTCTTTCCACTGAGATTTTCAAATATATGTTATATGCAATCGCTTAATTTTCGATTCTTACGTAGTTTTTGACTATTGACCGTGAATTTCTACTTTTTCTATTCGTTCAATTCGAATCTCTAGAAAGGAGTAAGGCAAGGATGCTTCTTCTCACCGGACTTATTCAACCTATATAGTGAGGGGATTCTGAGAGGACTAAAAGTCATACAAGGATTCATTATTGGCGGTCACAATCTTAGCAACATAAGACATATAGATGGCACACTGTTGATAGCAGACAAGGAAAGAAAACTGCGAACCCCCCTACAGATATTAGTGAAGGAGAGCAAGAAGAAAGGACTAAACATCAACTGATAGATGACAAAATGCACGATGGTTAGAAAAAGATGAATCCTAAATGCAAGTTATAAATTGAAGATACCAAAATCTAACAAGTAAAACAAATTAGGAGGACAGAAAGTGCTATACTGAAATCTGAAGGCGCATTAAGTTAGCCAACGATGATTACCAAAATCTAAGCAAAATTACTATGACATCGTTAGAAACACAGAAATGAATTCTGAACTTTGACTTGATATCAGTCATCCTATATGCTAATGAGTGCTCGACAATTTCCCCAAAGATGAAGAAAACATATCAAGCAACACCAATGTGGTTCTACAGATGGTTGCTGACGGCACCAGATTCCGAACATGTGAACAAAAACGAAATCCTTGAGAAAATGAAAACAAAAAAGCAATCATGTACATAACATCAGGAGGAGTCAGTTGAAATTTCTAGGACGCGAAATGAAGAAAGAGGACTTGGAAAATCTGATACTCACAGGAAATATTGAATACAAGGGATACAGAGGAATAGAAAATATACTTAGTGAATTTGACTAAATAAATGGCGGAAAGTGTTTTGGGGGAAAAAGTAATATAAAAACAGGAAATTGAGTAGATTCACTATGGACGACGACTTCAAGAGACACGGTACATAGGGGAATAAAAAGTAAGTTGTTTAATATAGTGGTATATTTTGACTCAGTGAGACGTCATCTGTTTGAGGAGAATCAGAAAAAAGCTATTAAAATTCAGGGACTTAAAATATGGAATGTGGGCTTGGAGACTTTAATACGCATAGGTTATATTGAATGTAACATGGGAAAAGGAAAACAAAGTTTAACCACACTCATTCGTTATGTACATGAATGTTAGAGCTGGAACGTGTATGTATTGTAAGGGAACAAATAGAGCTACAAATTAATGGAAACTGTGGATAAACCGGACTGATCAATGCACATAAAATGAGAAGAAAACCTTTTTATTGTTCGATGGTTGAAAATAATGTGTTCCTATAATTAATAGGATAAGTGTCATTGCATTTACTGGTGATGGAAAGATGAAGAGGTGTAACTGAAAACAAGACAAACCCTAAAGTCATGAAAATTTAGCAGATTAAAATTTTATTTAGGTACTGGAGACTCTTAGACAAGAGTTTACAATAAAATAACAATAAAAGGGATTTTCTCAGGTGAGAGAAAAGGCGTGTGCTCCTGAAGTACAAGATTTAATTACAGGTTTCACGCGGTGAGATAGATAGATAGATAGAGAGAGAGAGAGAGAGAGAGAGAGAGATAAGGAACAGCTACCTAGGTAGATAAGTAGATATGGAACAGATAGATAGAGAGAGAGAGAGAGAGAGAGAGAGAGAGAGAGACAGACAGACAGACAGACATAGAGAGAGAGATAAGGAACAGCTACCTAGGTAGATAAGTAGATATGGAACAGATAGATAGATAGATAGATAGATAGATAGATAGATAGATAGAGAGAGAGAGAGAGAGATAAAGAACAGCTAGCTAGATAGATAG
>OZ010593.1:11314264-11344264 GCA_963932145.1 Acanthosepion lycidas | reverse complement strand
AAGGACAGTTATATAAGAATTGCGATAGAAAGTTATAAACATTTAACGTCAAAAGAGGAACAGATATTGACAAGTTATTGAATGGCAGGAGGACAACTTTTAAATTATGTATAATTTAAAATTAGATCTCATTTTAAAAAAAAAAAAAGCGAAAGCATTGCCGATTCTTATTGAGTTATCCATTCGCACAAGCTCGCCAAATAGTTGACCCGCTTTCTTTATTTCTTCGTTTGGATTACGATATATGTTGTGATTATCAAATTCTCCAAGCCCTTCTCCCTGAAGACATTTCAGCTCTCTCACGATGCTTCTAACTGTGTGTCGTTTTTGTTTCCAAGCCTTCATAGATTACCATTTGTTTATATTTGATTAGTCCAGATATTAATCAAATAGAAAAAGTGTTGTTTATCATTAAAAGAGGTGCGTTTGAATACGCAAAAAAAAACAACATTCAAACAAAGCAGAGAGACGAGAAGCAATAGCACTGGTGAACGTATTGTCAATAATTGTTTGCACACTAAACAGTAGAAAAGTAAACAAAATCAATGAACGAAAGGACAATGAGTTATATACAATAACAAAGAACCCATATGAACAACTAAACTAATAAACATTATTTGATTAAATCAGATGGTATATTGCGTTAATCAAATCTCCGTCACCGGCCTATATCTTTTATGTGAATTCGTAAATATAAAATTAAATTGATTCCTTTCGGCTTCAAAATAAAGACTGATCACCCCCGGGCCAAACCAAAATTTCAATAAGTATAGATAGAATAAAACTAATCGTACAGTATATATTAATTATATAAATAAATCTTGAAAGTTTTATTAGGTTGGTGCAAAAATAATGACGTTTTTGACGTATTTCTAAGATCAAAAAATGTCATTATTTTTGCACCAACCTAATAATTTATTTATTTTTTACTATTTTTTACTACAGCGTTTCCTGGCATAGAAGCCAACTTTGATTTTATTTTTAGCGGGAAATATATTTCAATGAGTTATGTAATATCGAAATCTAAATATTTTGAATACAATGACTTCAACTAAATATATTTTGAACGCAATTTCATGCCTTCAACTTCAGAGAAAATATATTGTTGGTCATTTTTGGTATAAAATGTATCGTTGTTTATTCTACCATAAAAATTAATTATTTTACTTTATTGTTGGTATTTTTTTAATGCAAAAATGTATTGCTTGTAATTATAATACAAAAATGTATTTTTATATTTTTATTGGGTTTTCTTTATTGTTGGGGGCGACTATTTGCCTATAACTGGTATATATATATATATATATATATATATATATATATATATATATATATATATATATATATATATATATATATATATCCTATGGAAAATTTCATTTGGTGTTCCCCATACCTGGCATTTTGGCTAACTTGTTGAATATTTACGAGCTTTCTTTAATTTAAAAAAATAAATTAAACCTGAATAAAAGTGTTCCTCGTGTATATAAATGCTTGTTCCAAAATAAGCCCCTTGCACTTGTCTTGAAAATGCCGCACAGAGGGCGAAACGTGTTGGTTACAATAAGCTTTACTTTTGTCTTTATTCACATACATATATATATATATATATATATATATATATATATATATATATATATATATATATATATATGTGTGTGTGTGTGTGTGTGTGTGTGTGTGTGTGGGTTTAAAAGTGAACATTGATATCAACACCCAGAGGCGACAGGCTGTTTCATGCTTAAAAGCAATCGTCAAGCCATATGCCTTATGTTTTGGACCCAATATTTATATAAGCCAGTGATGCATTTTGTGTAGTCGATTTTATATGTTAACCGTTTATTCTGGTGCCCGCTAACGGTTAAGTTTTGAAATATTCTAAAGGCTATTCAGTGGAAATAATTGTGGATCCAGATACAACATCATTAGAAGCAATCGTACAAAAAATATTCATTAAACTCATACACTACTCTTCCCCCATCAAGCACTCTCCACAGTATATTCTAAAAAATAAGTGGTAATTATCTACAGTTGCGCCAAGAATTAAGCACAAATAATAAAAAAGCCCAATAGGGAAAAAAACAACAGATCACTCGTAGAAATCAAACGCATTACAGAACAAAATTATCCTTTAAACTGGAATTACATACAGAACAATGTGATATACGAAGCCACTGTAAAATCAGCAGATAACGAAAATAAATCTACAGCGACATATCTGAAAGACATTGGAAACAAAGAAACTACGCACACAAAACATCCGTTACAATTAGTAAATACGCGACGAACACAACGCTTTCTAAACATATCTGGGAGAATAAAAACAAATTCTAAATCACACCAAAAATGTAATGGGGAATATGGAAAACAGCGTCAACCTAAAACAATAAATCTAAAAACTGTAAACTTTATCTGGAGGAGAGAATAGTTAAAATTACCTTCCCAGACAATATAAACTACTAAATAAACGATTAGAATTCATTTCACAACGTGCATAAGAAAACAGTTTTTACTAGTTTACTTAAAAATCTATAATTAAAAACGAACAAGAATAAAGAAAAATATAATAAATAAAAAATAAAATAAATTAATCCAGACCATTAAATAATTAAGTAAATTATGTACATAATAAAGACATTAACACATCTGAAACGCACACATAAAGTAAATTTATTAACAATTAATGATAAAATAATCAATGATAAAGGGTTAGCAATCTACACTACAAATAACCCCAAAAATTGCATCCGTATCCACAATTATTCCCACTCAATATCCATCAGAATAATTGGAAACATAACCGTTACTACTCATCAAAAAAACTGTTACAACTAAACAACAGACAAGATACAATGACCCACTGAACTGTATATATAAACATTTATGCAAAAACAAAACTCATAACGAGTGGATTAAAATGAATCGACAAGGTCTGGATGTTTAATTTTTTATTGTATTTTCCAACGTCGGTATTGACTTTAGTACTCGAAGTTTTGAATAAACTGTCCGAATTTAATATTTTCTATTGTTTTCTTCAAGTACTCTCGCCCACTGAAGCTATGTCGTGTTTGTGTAGTAGTTAGAATTCCTTTGTCTACACCCTGACATTATTTTGAGTGCTTGAAGTTTGAAATATCCTACGGTGACATCATACGTAACAGTTATTGGCAACATGGCCGAGCAAAACGTTTAAGATTTATTTGTTTAAATATATATTATCTTTCCTGCACACACAATGCATCTGATCTGAACAGAAACTTGATAAATCTATAACCAGCAAACCGAGGAGTCATAAACTCATTAAGTATGAATGGCCAACATTAGTAGTTTTTCAATAAATGTTACAAATCGTTTACCGTCTTCAAAAGCGATTTTCATTAATCCATGTCCATGATAGTCATATACATTTCATGAGCCGACACACATCATGTGTATATAAATATATATATATATATATATATATATATATATATATATATATATATATAATGAAATTGACAAAGCCCGACAATTATTTTAAAGATATTTTTATGCTTATACATTCTTTTTATAGATGAAATATTTAAGTAAATGCTGTGTTTTTTTAATAAACAGTATTTCTTGTACATTCAGGCCGGTAAATATTATAAATAGGGTTTATTATAAAAACAGAGCATTTACTTAAATATTTGTATCTCTAAAAAGAATGTATAAACATAAAAATGTCTTAAAAATAATTGTCGGACTTTGTCCATTTCATAATGTGTGACGTCATGCGTTTACATTTGGATACGCTTTGAGCAGATATTAATGTACGTGAGAAATTCATGAAAGTTTGAAGTTTAAAGCCAGTAAGTTCGACTGCGGTAATCGAAAGAATATCTGTCGCTCAATCGGTTAAGACGGTTTCGCATAAGGTAGAGGTTGGCATCCTGTCAGAGGACAAATATTATCTCTGACAATTTCTTGGACATTCAGGACGGTAAATGTTACAAATACTGTTTAATATAAAAGCAGCATTTACTTAAATATTTGTATCTATAAAAAGAATCTATAAACTTAAAAATGTCTTATATATATATATATATATATATATATATATATATATATATATATATATGTATATATATATATATATATATATATATATATATATATATATAGATAGATAGATAGATAGATAGATAGATAGATAGATACACCTAGTGAGCCAGACAAACCTACCTAGGTTTCACCTAAACGGATCGCCAGGGAAAGTATGGAGCCATACTTTCCCTGACGAACCGTTTAGGTGAAACCTAGGTAGGTTTGTCTGGCTCACTAGGTGTATCTAGGTCTGCTCTACGATTGTATTGAGCTCTTTTGTTAGTTAGTTGTGTACTCGTATCGAGTTTTTTTCTTTGGGCTTCAGACCTGCATCTGTGCGATTTGTTCGACAGTAGTTCATGTTTGTAGCTCTTTCTTTTTTTAAAACCTTTTTTTCCCTCGAGATTGATTTTGATTATTTGCAAATAAAAAATTCGAGGGTTTTTCGAAACGAGTCTAGTTATATATATATATATATATATATATATATATATATATATATATATATATATATATATATATAAATATATATATATATATATATATATATATATATATATATACATATATATATATAATATGTTGGGTTTGTATTTATTATCCGACATAGTTTTATCATTTTAAACGTTACTTTCACTCGCTACTTATAATTGAGTAGACGCTCCGTTTATTTATTAAACTCTATATTTATTTTTTTGTTTTGTCTCCCGGCCTGAAAATTTGATAATCTGATTAAAAAAAAATATACAATTTCCGTCAGTGGGGAACCTGGTTCAAATAATCCCGGAGATGCCATATTTTTCTTTAACAAGATTTTTCGAATATTCAGGCCTGTAGATGAAAATAAATTAATAGACTGTTTAATGACTAAACAAAGAGTATACTCAAATATGAGTATTACACAAAAAAATAACGTTTAACGTCCTATATATATATATATATATATAGTAAGGCAATACACAATAAACTACGTTCAACGGCAAGGCCTCTGATCAGGAGATTTTGAGGAGCGTTGAATCACCTCTTAATTCCTGGTGTTCCCAGGTCCATCCTGTCCCGGGGTTGGTAGCACCTGTTATGGTACCAGCTATGGGTAAATAGTTAACCGCGAAACGTAAAAAAGTATTATTAAAGTGTAAATAGATTTTTGACAAAACAAAACATTAGGAGTAATAAAAATTTTGTCGTCATTAAGAAACCCATTGTGTATTTGTCTATATTTCTGAAATGAGATATTATGTACACTATTTTCATCATTCAGACTATTGTCCTCATCTTTGTCGCCATATATATTACAACATTTCGGCCCCTGTACGCTCCTGCCTTCTTCCCCGCTCCAAGCTCTCCACTGCCTTAACCGGCACAGTGGATAAAGGCGTTGGTTAGATCGAGTTACAGGACCCAAGAGTGTGAGTTCAATACCCGGTTAAGACAGTGGAGAACTTAGAGAGGGGAATTAGCAGTAGATAACTAATAACTGGCATCGAGTTAAACATGGTACGTGGAACTAGAACAGTTTAGCCCAGTGAGCGATTTTTTTTTTCATTTTTTCGAATTTGAATTACTTTTATATATATTTACTCGTGTGTATGGTGTGATATTTTATATATATTTACTGGTGTGTACCGTGTGATAACTTGGTTTTTGATTTTTGTTAGTTGATATACAGGAGTGGGAATTTAAGGTATAAGACGATCAGGATAGTTTTGTTTAGGTTTTTATAGAGACATATATGTAACTAGGCCTATAATCGCCCATAGTTTTAGGAAGTTTTAAACTATCCTGTTCTGCATTATTAGCTGTGATAAATTTGTTAATTGTAAATTTGTTTGGTTGGATTCCTGTTAATAATTTTTTTTTTAATTTGTTATGGTCCATGAGTATTTCTTCCACTTTTGTGTTATAGTCCGATTTGTAAAAACAACAAAGATATTTGTCTATATTTCTGAGATGAAGCATTATGTACAGTACTTACATTATTCGAACTACTGTCCTGATCTTTGTCGTCATATTTATTACAACGTTTCGGCCGTTGTACGCTTCGGCCTTCTTGAGGTGATTGGAATGTTGAACTGAACCATTTATTTCGCTCACTAGGGTAGACTGTTCTAGTTCCACGTGCTATGTTTTAATGGATGTCAGTTATCAGTTATTCCGAATAATGTAAATAGTGTAACTCATTGAGGTTGATATGCCGTTGAACATAACACACCAAACCAAAGCCTCTTCCCTCATTATATGAGCTAGAAATTTCAAGTTTCTCTTCCTGATTCTAAATACCAGGGTTCTTTTTGTTACGATTTTTTAAAAATCTCGTCGTTGGTCAGATGCCCACTCCTTGCTATTCTCAACATCCTTCTGTCGAACGATTTTTCTGTTGACTCATATCTCTTGTTTCCTCTGTGATGAGATTGAAAGATAAAAAAGAGAATTTAGATATTTTCTATTTGAGAACACTTTCCATGTATGTCTCTATATCAGACGTTCAAAAATTGGTTCTTCCGCGTTATTGCTCTTTAAAGACAAAGATCTGAAGAAATTCTTTAGACTTCTATATAAGAGCCATACATAAGTGGTAGTTGGATACAGGACGCTGTCCTATCTTCAAAATACAACATTTCGTTAATTACACATTGGAGGAACTATACATACATATATATATATATATACACACACATGCATATATATATATATACATACATATATATATATATATACACATGTATATATGTATACATACATATATATAAATATACATACATATATATACACAAACATATATATGTACGTACATATATATACATACATATATGTACATATATATTCATATATATATATATATATATATATATATATATATACGCATACATGTATATACATCTGTATACATACATATATATACATGCATATACATACATACATACATATATACATACATATATATATACATATATATATATACATATATATATATACATAAATATATACATAAATATATATACATACGTACATACATACATATATATATATATATATATATATATATATATATATATATATATATATATATATATATATATATTAGGTCCATAAAAAGTGTCTCTCCCTGGTCGAAAGAGTCAGAAATTACTGCCACACGCCCACGGTTATTTTCTATGGCTACCTTTCTTATATCCGCTCAGTGAAATCGTAAGCGGAGAGAGTAGTGGTATGATAGCAATCAGCGTTAATTGCCAGAGACGTGCGAACAAGTACAAAAGCTCAACAAATGACGATAATCAGTAAGCGTTCTCAAAGAAAATGCTGCATCACCTGCACTTTGATAGTGAGTTCTTTCTTCTGGTAGATGGAAACAATAACTGCGTGCAGCGACAATGAACGACAGGAAGGAAGACATCCTAGAGGGGAAATCAAGCTGGTAGAGAATGCCATCTATCCGCTTGAATATGAAAGTAGTTACTGACAAAACGTTATGGAAATAAAGTGTTAAAAAATATGTAACACCTTGCAATTTTCTCCTCTTCAAATTCATTTTTCTTTTCCATATTTACTTCTCTTCCATTAGATATCAGTCATGTTTTTTCGGTGTATTTCACTAATCGATATCATCATCTAATAGTCCGGCTAATCTGCAAGCCTATCACCAATCTATAGCTGTCTATACTGAAATTAAGACTATCGCTACTCTATCATTATTTACAAGAAGTCGAACACCTACAACTTCACTATTACTACTTACAGGTGTTTTCAATCGACAGCCTGTCTGTGATTTATCGCTATTTACAAGTATTAGGTTGGTGTAAAAATAATGACGTAAAAATGTCGTTTTTTGGGCGTTAAAAATACGTCAAAAAACGACATTATTACGTCGTTATTTTTGCACCAACCTAATATTTTAAGTCGAATGCCTATGGTTACTTTATCGTCATTTACAAGTATTTTCACCGATAGCCTATGTCTTCTCTTATTCTATTTAAATCGACAGACAATCCCAGATTTATGTCTGTTTACAAGTATTTTAAGTCATCGCTACTCTAAAACTATATGCAGGTACTAGCAGCGTGGCCCGGCGTTGACCGTGCTTGATTCAAAAACCGTACGACTCATACAGCCATGGCTATCACTTGACTTAAAATATTTTTGCCCTTCCTTGCCTTTAAAGGAGTGCCCTTTGCCGTGCTCATGATGCTGCATGCCTTACTTCTTGCCTATCTCACACTGCGATTTTTTTCTAAGCTCTATACTAAACATTAAATCTCTTACGATAAAAGAACTAAACAAAATGAACACAAAACGATCAGCTTTTAAAAAAGATTCGTAACTGGAAAAACTGAATGAAAAAAGACTTTTTCACACAAACCCAGTTCTGAGGAATCAGAATCAACGTTGGGTTTAAGCAAGCGAATGAGCCAATTGAAGTAAAGTGCCATGCAGATTAAAATTTTTCCCACTTGTGATGAATGCAGCTATCGATTTTTTTCGCATGCTAGCATGCTAGTTAACATTCGTGTCAATCAGCTGTTGGCTCTCACGCTGGCCAATAGAATCTTCCTGCCTATTCGTGGCAGCCAGCTATAGGCTCTCACTCTGGCCAGTAGAAAATGGCCGCAAACTACAAGAAAATTGCCGTAGTTCATGAAAAAATCGATTATTTCCATTATCAATGGGAGTTGGGAAATGCAAAGTCGGTTTTGGCCTTGCCGTTAACTTGGAAGGTGTGCATGTACATTTTGGTGCAAATCCGTCGAAAATTGCGGTCGTGCATTCGTTACACACACACAGCCTCACCCTACCTTTTATAGATAGTGATTTTAAGTCGAATATGCTTCTCTATTACGAGTTACAGGGATTTTAAGTCGACAGCCTCGCTCTGATTTAACGCTATTTACATATATTTTAAGTCAAATACCCACAGTTGTTTCATCGATATTTACATGTATTTCAAGTCGAATAACTGTCGCTACTTGTTCACTATTGCAGGTATTTTACATGGAAAACTATCACTACCCTCTTCACTATTCACATGTATATTGAGACTAATGACTCCCGCTATTTCTATGAAAAAACGTTGTAACGTGCTACAAGTCCTTGTTCTACCACTTCCGACCTTCACAGCTATGGATCTCCACGTAACAAAAAAAAAAATACGACTCTGTTCCTGTGATATTAATTTATAACTAACCAAGCTACGCTTAGAAAACGATTAGGGAAAGGGTGTTGAAAAGCACAAATTGAACCCAAAACTTGATCCAAAGATCAAACACAAACTTTAATTTCTTAAGAGCTTATCTCATATTCCGACAACTTTTCAGCATCTCCTTTTACATTCTATCTGTCTGAGGATAATTCTTTCATGGCTGTGCACATTGTGGTCAGCACCTGTGGAAACGTTACTAAAGCCCAACACTCTTTCAGTGATACACGTCTATCTCAAGGCAATAAGTATTTGAACAGATGGAAAGAGCAGGCTATGTAACTATCTTAAGGGAAAGAGAACCAATTCTGACATATCTCTTTTAATTTTATACTGTTTCATCCAATGACCGGACATGATGTTTGAGAAATGTATTTCAACTGGTTAGGGGCGCTATATTTAACTTTCTTTCAAGACGATTAAATTTCGTTTTAGTCTACAGATATGTATTTAAAATGTACAGAATTTCAAGCGTCCGGTATGACGATAAATTGCGTCCAACAGTAAGGCCTCTGATAAGAAGATATTGAGGAGCGTGGAACCATTTCTTAATTGCAGGTGTACGCAGGTCCATCAAGCTACGGGGTGGTAGCACCTATTAGGGTCCCAGGTACTGGTTAACCTTACAAACTGAGGTGAAAACAGTTTCAAAGTGTAAACATAGGTTTTAATACCAGTAATATTTTTTTTGAGAAAATTTTTTTTTTACTACCAATATTATTTTGAAGAAAAAAAATTACCAGCAATAAAAATCTTGTCGGCATTAATTAACCCATTGAGGTTGACATCCCGAAAAACCAAAAAAAAACCTAAACCAGGATTTCAAGAAGATTTTTTATTGTTTTTGTTTTTGCAGATTTTATTTTTATTGTAAAAATATATATTTTGTCACTTTAAATTTTATTTTTACTGTATACTCATTTTGAACAGACGCTCTGTTCAAAGTGACGTAGGTTCGAATCTTAGCGGAGAATGCATATTTTTTTTTTAATAAAATTCCTAGAATATTCAGGGTAGTAGACAAAAATATATAAATATACTGTTTCACAAAAAAACTGTTTACTCAGATATGCGTATCCACTAACAATAAATTTTAATTAGATAAAATCCATTGCACCTTAAGAATATAAATATGTTTTTTTTATTTTTTTTTATTTTTTTTTTTGTTGGGGAAATTTAATAAACTTTGGAAGATCATGATTTTTAGATAAAGTTCCTTCTACAGTGTAACCCGGATATAAGAGAGTTGTCGGGACCGGAGAAGAAGTCTCTTATATCCGGGTTTATCTTATATCCGGGTTTGGTCTATTTTGTTTAGGTAAGTATGGCTCTAATTTGGGACCAGATAGAATCTCGCTTATATCCGGGTTTCTCTTATATCCGGGTTACACTGTATAACAAAGGGAAACGAAGTAGAGTCATAACTTTTAAAAGCTATTTGTTCGTAAAAAATAAGGGTTTAGGTCTAGAAAACCTAGTCTGCAGTGTATGGAAAAAATTTCCTAAAAACAGGTGAGATATCTCATTAAACACATTTAGACATCTTTGTTAGTGCATTTATAATCATAAATGCATTAAACAATCTCAAAACGTATGAATGGAAGTCTATATCTTTATTTTCTGATAAATACAAGGAAAGCTATGTCAAAAACATATCTTTTACCCGGCTTCTGGTTGCAAATGCGGCTCATTATCAGTTTAGATTATTTAAGGAACTGTCTTTTTTACAGTTATATTGTTTTAATATTTGGGGAATCGCTCTAACAAGGAAAAGATTTTGTCCTGGACATATCTTTTTAAAGTTATTCGAAGTTGGCGGAGGAAGGGGTGGATTCATGAGAGTAAATAAAATTTCACAAGTGTTTTTATCAAACTCCCTTCCGGTTCCATGGTTTTCAAACCAACTTTAATCTTCGAAAATTTAAGTGCAATCTCAATCACTATCTACCCTGCTTCTGATTACATTTTTTTTGCTTCCGCTAAGTAAAAATATTTCTGCTTATAATTCTTCCACACCCGGTAACCTTTTTTTGTCTTTGTTGCTTTGCTGCATTACATGGGGTTAAATAGATTTTTTTTTTTTAATATGTATCGCCATAATCTAGAATCGATAACGTCATTCATTAAACTTCTAAGTTATATTGAAGGGGCAATAGAGTAAAATACATCGCTCTCTAGCTGATCGTGTTTTTTTTTTCTGTCACTGCCATATGTTAATTATCTCCCTTCATTAATCACCCAGTTAAGGAAACACCAATGACGGTCAAGTGCCATAGCATAATGCTGTCATAATTTAATGTTAACTGATTCATCGCATAAAGTATTAAGCCGAACTTGAACAACCCATAGCCTTATGAACAGGCGAACATTTGGACAGTGGCCTCTCACAATAAAATTACGTATACATTTATGATTTTCGAGAATCTTGGATGATTTTCAGTTCAATTATAGAAATGAATTAGAGTTATTGGCACGTACGGGCAAGATTAAAACAAAACGTTTACATTTCTAATTATCTGTCATTCCGAAAACTTTTCAGCTCCCCTTTTTATATTTTAGTTGTCTGGGGATAAATCTTTCAGGTCTTTTCGCGTTGTAGCCAGCACATGCGGTAACGTTACTAAAGCCCAAAACTTTGTCAGAATCACACAACTATCTCGCTCTGATTTATCGCTATTTACATGTATTTTAAGTAAAATGTCCCCAACTGATTCATCGATATTTACATGTATTTTAAATCGAATACCTTTCGGTATTTGTTCACTATTACAGGTATTTTAATTTGAAAATTATTGCTATTCCTTCACTATTCACAAGTATTTTAAGGCGAAGGATTCTCACTATTTCTATGAGAAATCGTAGTGACGAGCTACAATTTCTTGTTCTATCACTTCCGACGTTCACAGCTATGAGTCTCCACGTATAAAAAAACACACCTCAGAAATTATAACTCTGTTCCTTTGATTTTATAATTACCCAAGCTACACTTAGAAAATGATTGAAGAAGAGATCTTGAAAGTTCTAGGTGTAAACAGCTTCAAAAAATTTCATCCAATCAGCAAACACAAGTTTTAATTTTTTAAGAGCTTATCTGTTCTGTCTATATTTCTGAGATGAGGTATTATGTACATTATTTACATTATTCGGACTACTGTCCTCATCTTTGTCGCCATATTTATTACAAAGTTTCGGCCGTTGTACACTCCGCCCTTCTTCAGGTGGTTTGAATGTCAAACTGAACCCTTTATTTCGCTCACTGAGGTAGACTGTTCTAGTTGCACGTGCCATGTTTAATGGATGTCAGTTATCAGTTGTCTCCTGTTAATTTTCCCTCTGAAAGTTCTCCACTGCCTTAGCCGGGTATTGAACTCACACTTTTCGTCCACTGTGCCATGTGTCCTTTAAGGACACATGGCACAGTGGATAAAGGCGTTGGTTAGATCCAGTGACAGAACCCAAAGAGTGTGCGTTCAATACCCGGCCCAGGCAGTGGAGAACTTTTACAGGGAAAATTAACAGGAGATAACTGATAACTGACATCCATTAAACATGGCACATGTAACAATAACAGTCTACCACAGTGAGCTAAATAAAGGGTCCAGTTCGACATTCCAACCACCTGAAGAAAGCAGAAGCGTACAACGGCCGAAACGTTGTAATAAATATGGCGACAAAAATGAAGGCAATAGTCCGAATAATGTAAATAAAACTTATCTGTTATTCCGACAACTTTTCAGCATCTCCTTTTTATATTCCACCTGTCTGAGAGTAAGTCTTTCATGGTTGTCCGCATTTTGTTCAACACATGAGGAAATGTTACTAAATCCCAACCCTCTTTCAGTGTTACACGTCTATCTCAAGGCAATAAGTATTTGAACAGATGGAAAGAGCAGGCTATATGACTATCTTAAGGGAAAGAGAACCACTTCTGACATATCTCTTTTAATTTTATACTGTTTCATCCAATGACCGGACATGATGTTTGAGAAATGTATTTCAACTGGTTAGGGGCGCTATATTTAACTTTCTTTCAAGACGATTAAATTTCGTTTTAGTCTACAGATATTTATTTATCATGTACAGAATTTCAAGCGTCCGGGTATGACGATAAATTGCGTCCAACAGCAAGGCCTCTGATCAGGAGATATGAAGAGCGTGAAACCATTTCTTAATTGCAGGTGTACGCAGGTCCATCATGGCACGAGTTGGTAGAACCTATTAGGTTTCCAGCTATGGCAAAAGTGTTAATCCCCACAAACTGGGGTGAAACAGTTTCAAAGTGTAAAAATAGGTTTTAATACCAGCAATATTTTTTTTGGTGGGGGGATTATTACCAACAATACAATATTATCAGCAATACATTTTTGAAGAAAAAAAAATATCCCCAGCAATACATTTTTAAATAAAATAAATTACCAGCAATAGATTTTTAAAGAAAAGATATTACCATCAATACATTTTTAAAAAAGCTATTGAGGTTGATATGCCGGTAAACAAAACCAAACCAAAACAGAATTTCAAGAATATTGTTTATTGATTTCCTTTTCACAGATTGTATTTTTATTGTAAAAATATATATTTTATCATTTTAAATGTTATTTTTAGTCATTTTGAACAGACGCTCTGTCCAGTGTGACGCAGGTTTCAATCCTAGCAGAGAGCGCATATTTTTCTTTTATAAAATTCCTAGAATATTCAAACCATTAGATGAAAATAAATAAGTATACAGTTTCAAAACTAACCAGAGCGTCTACTCAAGAATGAGTATCCAGTAAAACTAACGTTTAAAGTGATAAAATTAATTACTTCTTAAGAATATAAATATAATTTTTGTTAGAGAAAATTGCTTTAACAATCTTTGGAAGATAATGATTTTTAGAAGCAATTCCTTCTATTTAATCTATAACTAAGGATAAAGAAATAGTGTCATAACTTTTAAAAGCTGTTCGCTCGTAAATAACAAGGGTTTAGATCTAAAAAACCTTAACTTATTTAACGAAATGGGTCTGTTTTATAGAGTTACACTGTTTTAACACTAGGATGGCCGAGGTGTCGTTTTCGACACCTTCAAATTTTCAACAAATTCCTATGGAATAACTAGTTTTGGTTCGATGCTGAGGCTTATGGACAATTATTGAATTTTAGCAAAGATGCTTAACAGACTTAATTCTTTAAACTATATTCAGTGGAATAGCTATTTGAGGTTTTACCTTGAATAGCCGATGTGTCGTTTTTGACACCTAGGCTATTTATAGGGTTAATGCATTGAAAAATTTCTCACAAGCAATAATACTTGTGTTTATGTCCCCTATCTATCTATTTATCTATCTATCTATCTATCTATCTATCTATCTATACACACACATAATGTATATATATATATATATATATATATATATATATATATATATATATATATATATATATATAATCACTTTCTTTCAGTATGAGGTATACTAATATTTGTGAATTTCTTTTCAGACTTGTTATTCCTGACTTGAATATTGAATATATTAAAGATGGCTGCTTCACGGCGTAATGTAAATAATGATGTCAAAAGAGCTGTCCATCCTAGTGTTAATATTTGGGAAATTACTCTAACAAGGAAAATATTTTTCTCCTGGACATATGTTATTCGAAGTTGGCGGAGGAATGGTTGGGAACATGAGAGTAGGCACATTTTGACAAAAAGTTGTATCAATTTGATTGTATTTTAAATTGAAAGAAGCATAAACCCACTTTATATAGGTCATGTTTAAGAGGAATACCAACTAAAATCTGTTTATTACTTATAGCATATATCTCAACACATTTCCAATGGCTTTCTTTGCGAAGAGGAACTGTACATAACTAATAATCGAAAAAAATAAACCAAAAAAAACATGTGTAAATCTATTCGTGTTCTGATTATTTTCAAGCGATAATAACTTGAAACTTGGAGTTACGAATTCTGAGATTCTGCCTACGTGCAGATTAGATATTAGATATATTCGCCTCTCGAAATGAAATTGAAAAGTGCTTGAAATGTTTGATTACATCTTGTCGACTTCGTACGTGTTTAACTATCTTTTCTTTTTTTACAATTTTAACTCGATTCTTTAACAGATCTACACGTTTTCTTATTTACCGAGACTTCCTTAATTCAAAATAAAACATTTCTGATTCCTTGTCCTCATTTTGCCAACAACCTTTCTAGTAATCTGCTTTGGGCGTCTCTGAAAATAGATCCATGTAGATATATTCGCTTAAAGAAAGAACGTTGATGCACTTTAAACATTTTGCATAAAGTATCATTTGAATATGAGACGATGCCTTCGCCTAAACCTGTAACGCGATTTCACGCTAGATTTTAACGTGATTAAATTAAAAACGAGAATACAGTACGCTTACTCAATTTGCCACAATCCTTAACTGACCCTGTAAAGATGTATGGCTGTTTTATTTCCTAAGGTATTTTGTATTGTTGTTGTCGTTACTATAAGTATATGATCAAAAAGAAACTAGAAGATTTAAGTGAATTTTAACATCGTTAACTTGTGTCTTCTATTCCTTCCTACATCCCATAAAGAGCAAGTTTTATAATACATGCTGTTTTTCAGGAGCTATTACACTTGCAGTCTCTGTCTACCATTCATCCATGCTTTTAATATTGCTGTCACCGGTGCTTCTGGTATATATCTGGCGGTTTTTCATAAAAACCAAAGGAAAATTAGCAATATTATTTGTTTTGATCTGGCATCTCGGCTTCAGTCACATTCCTACCGTGGTAAAGTACATTTCCTCTATCTTTGCTATAAATACTTTCAAGATAATTCTTTGGGTGAAATTTCCGCTATCGTACCTAGACTTTATGAATTTAAGCGCAGTACAAACTTGGAAAGAAATTCTCCTCTCTATATATTTTTTTTACATACGCTGACTGTTAATAATTAAGTATAACTCAAGACTTCAATGTTAAAACAAAACAGTATTTAATTATAATCGCAAATAAATACTTAACAAGAACAAAGAAGTATAATTAACTATTTTAGTAGTAACTTATTAGTAGCGCTGGTCGGATTAATGATACGATAAATCCTAAATCAAAACCCAAATCATCGACGAACAATAATTCACACTAATTCGACTGGATAGTTCCACTTGATAGACACTCAATAATCACTGCAGTCAGTAGCTTGACATCGTTATTTATACACCTGGCGGAAAACATATATTCATAAATCCAGGGTATCACGTTCGAACCAAGGTGTCGGTAGTTACTAATTTTCTTCATATATGACACGGCTAAATTGGATAGACGCAACCGTAAGATCTCTGATTAAAGTTTTTTCTCGCACTTGTCTCTTGTGGAACACGTTACTAGCTCCATGCTTTTCAGGTTATGTTGATCTTTTAAAAGTTAAATGCAATGTACACCATTATTTACTCTCTTTTTGGTTACACTTCTATTGTTCTCTTTACTATTATTCTTTCATATTCGGTAACTTCTTGTGCCTTAGCGGCTTTATTGCCTTGCTTGGGCTTAAATGATTAAAAAAAAAGACATCGATTCATTAGAAAAGGTCGGAACCGCATTATCCAACTAGCTATAAATTTGGATAATCTGTGTCGTTGCATTTGTTTGTGTCGTTTATCACCTCTCATCGATCGCGTCATGTCAAGTGAATATATCGAACTGTTGATGTTTGCCCGTCTCTTAAACTTAAGAGCTGCTATCTCTTCCATGTTATTTCGTCTTGTCACTGAAGTGAATGAACTCAAAGTTTGAAATGCTGGGCACATTAGCATTCTTTATTTTGTTAACTTTACAACAGAATCGCACCGAAGAATTCTAACATTAAAAAACGAGATGATAAAAAACCATCCTCGGTATCTCCCACGCAGACCGCATCACTAGTGACGCCATCCGGGACACCATCACACCAAAACCCAGGGACTGTTGAGAGAGCTCATAAATACCGTTAAGAAGATGAATTCGAAATGTTATCGGGACGTCAAAAAAGCCAAAAATCTTTCTCCTGTCATCTTACAAAGTATCACTTTAATTAAGATAAAGACGCCATTCGACACACCATCACACCCAAAATAAGGACCATTGAAAAACCTCATACCTACTGTCAAGAAGATATAGTCGAAATGGTATGGGAATGTCATAAAATCCAACAATCTTTCTCATGACATCCAACATGGTATCACTTTAGGCAAAAAACAACAGCTAAACAAAGCAAAAATGGGAGGACAACGTCACTGATTTAATATATTTTTTTTTATTTTTAATTGCTTTCACCCCAAACAAGGCACTGAGACCACTAAGTCACAAGGGGTTAGTAGGTGTGGAAGAATTATGAAATGAGACATTAATAATGAGCGAGAAGAGAAAAGAGTAGATATCGATTGGCATTGCATTTTAAATTTTAGCAGATTAAAGTTGACCGGAATGCATGGAGCCGGAAGGGAGTTCCACAAGCGTGAAATTTGAGAAAGAAAACTGTTAACAAAGAATTCACGGCTACATCTAGACAGCTAAACTGTAAATCTCGTCGTCAGTCTAGTATTGCGCTTAAATTTTAAAACTCTAGGTACCATAGCAAAAAGCTCATCCGAACAATTACCATGAAAGTGTTTGTAGAAAAGACACAGGTAGGCAACCTTACGGCGTTGGGAAACCGACAATATTGCTGCTTGTTCTTTAGATTTTATCAAGCAGCCCAAGCAAGGGCACCATACAAGATGTGGCAGCAATATTCTAAGCATGGACGTGTCATAGATTTATATATATGTATGACAGATTCTGGAGAGGAAAATTGTCTTGCACAACACAGTGACTCTAAACTGTAACCATCATTGACAAGGACTCAGGCATTGGCACATATCAGAGACATATAGAGAGAGTTGGTAAGGTATTCAAGAACGCGAAGTTTCTAAAACCACACTCGATTATGAGACGCTGATAGTAATGGCGATTATGAAAAGGTTTGCTCCTCTTTTATCTAACCCTGAATCATTCGTTGCAAATGTTTATATATTTTAGCAGTTACAAACACCCTTTGTCAGGCACTTGGGTGTGGTGAAATGGTTAAAAAACCTTGTCTTGTTAGATCAATTACGACTGAGTAATGTGTTAGGTCCTTGAGGGTTCTCCACACTTTTGACATTGAGTGACATCTAAGCTCGGTTTGAGACAGTAATAGTTGGCAAGCTCATCTCGCTACATAAATTACGACTGGGGAGGGAGTTCGATCCTCACACCGTGCGCCTTAACCTCAACCTTGTGCCACGTCCATGCTATCCTTAATAAATCACTATAACCATTATGCTTTAGCTCTTTAGCTCTCCACTTAAAGTTAAATGCGTGGAATTGTTTACAATTATAAGTGACATGGGCATCTACTGAAGGGTAATCTATCTTGAAAATGTTTTCAAAAAGAACTATATAGAAAGAAAGCAAATATACTGCACATTAGAATTTTAAGAAATATTTAATCCATAGAATAGAATAGTAAAAATATGGTTACGGAAATCGTATAATTTTTTTTTCCTAAAGCAGCATACTATTTTTTAATCGTTGACACTACGATTCATTGCTACTATGTATATCCACTACAGCCAATCGTGTGTGCCAACTACTGCTATTGAGGCATTGACTAACTATAAATATGAGTCAGATAAACAGACAACTTCACTGAATGAAGAAAACGTGACGGAGAAATATTTACAGGTTGTTTACTTGAAAACGACATGGATATTTTAGTTTTGACCACGATATACATATTTTATATATATTGTATATATTATATATTGTCACACATTATGAAAGTCCGAGGATTATTTTTAAGACATTTTTATGTTTATACATTATTTTTATAGATACAAATATTTAAGTAAATGCTCTGTTTATAATAAACAGTATTAAATATTTACCAGCCTGAACATCCGAGAAATTTTCAGAGAAAATATTCGTCCTCCGACAGGAATCGAACCTGTATCCTATACGGAACCGTCATTTAGCTTGACGTGCCTTTACCGATTTGGCCACGAAGGAGAGTTCGGTTACCATGGTCGAATTTACCGTATTTAAACTTCAATCTTCCATGAATCTCTCACGTACATTCATGTCTGCTCATGGCGTATTAAATGTAAAGAAATGACGTCACACTTTATGAAATGGACAAAGTCCGACAATTATTTTTAAGACAGTTTTATGTTTATACATTCTTTTTATACATCTAAATATTTAAGTAAATTATACACACACACACACACACACACATATATATATATATATATATATTAACAATTCCACTTTCACATCTAGATACACATATAAACACTCATACACACACAGATACACTCTGTGTCTACATATATCTATTTAAACATATAACGTTGCATAGAAGGTATAATATATAAAACAATGTATGAGATTAATAGTGTGGATATGAATGGAAAACGGGAAAAGAAGTTTACGTAACGCGTTTTATTAGTGCTTTAGGCAAATAATTGTTTCATTCATAAATATAAGAGGTGAAGAATAATGTGTTATCTACGACAATGTTCAACAGAAAAGGTAATATATTGACAAGATTAAAACTCCACAAGCAACCATAAAAGCTAACCTCCATGGAAAGAACTTATATTTATGCCTGCAGTTGGATAGACACGGTATTATTTATTGAGTGGTGTTTAATTCAATGAAAGACTAAATGCACATTTATAAGTCGAAGCATCTGGAACATGTCCATAGCAGTTTGCTCAACATGAGACATGCGTTCATCAATGAGAAAAATTGTTGGACTCATCCATGAAATATTGCAAGGGAGTATGCAACAAGTATAACAGAGGAAAACATCCGGGCTTGAAACAGTTGCATGTCTAGCTACACTGATGAGCTGTGATGACTATACATACATACATACATATATATATATATATATATATATATATATATATATATATATATATATATATATATATATATATATATATATATCATTAACAAAGACTTCCCTTGTTGGCTGCCTATTTTGCATGACGATCAGTAAAGGAAAATAAATCTCAGTAGCTTGTCAGTCGTTTTTAATAAAACTTAAATATAAAAGGGGATTGCTGCACGAACACACGCGATATATATATATATATATATATATATATATATATATATATATATATATATATATATATATATATATATATATAAAGACATTTTTATGTTTATGGTTCTTTTTATAGATACAAGTATTTAAGTAAATGCTCTGTTTATAATAAACAGTATTAAATAACATTTACCGGCCTGAATGCCCGAGAAATTTTCATAGAAAATATTCGTCCTTTGATTTTCTATGAAAATTTCTCGGACATTCAGGCCGGTAAATGTTATTTAATACTGTTTATTATAAACAGAGCATTTACTTAAATATATTTATCTATAAAAAGAACGTTAAACATAAAAATGTATTTAATAAATAAATTGTCGGACTTTGTCCATTTCTTAATATTATATATATATATATATATATATATATATATATATATATATATGAACCTAAAGATCCAGGTAAACCTACCGAGGTTTCACCTTTTATTTTTCTTTAGACTCTTAGCTTGGATTCTGGACGATTGTTTTCGCCGAAGGGAGAGTCCATTATATATATATATATATATATATATATATATATATATATATATATATATATATATATATATATATCACATTCAGTTCTGATGCTAATAAAATAGTGTTCCTTGTAATATAACAGACCTATTAAGTATATATTAATATATATACATATAGCGAAATCTGTACATATACACGAAGAATTAATTTGATCTTTAAAAACTTATCGAAAAATATCAATAATTTTTATTTATTTGAGAATTATTTTTCTTTCAATTTGAACTAAATGAAGATTCTTTGCGAAAAAACTTCTCCCAAAATATTTTGTTTATCTTTTTTACACTACAACCGAATGAATTACGTTAGTATAGAATAAGTAGGAAGCGTCAACTTGCGTGCATATGTCTGGGCCACAGGACTACATTGTCATCAGTGTTTAAATATTCCAGCAGTAAACCATATGACATAAAAGCCGAAAGTTAGGTGCTACTGCCGCCGCATGTGAACAAGTTACCGGAATATCCTCTCCATCGCTAAACATATTTTTTTTTTTTGTAATATTGTATACTCGGATAAATGTGCGAATGATTTGAGTAATTATTTCTGCATATGAATTTCAGTTTTGTTTGTGTAACAAACAATCGAACAAACACTCTAGTAAAAGGTTCACTGAAAGACCAGTTTGCGAGCAAGAATCGATTATATTTATAATAAAATAGTAGTCTCCGGATGAATCAGCATTTACATTTATTAATCTCAAGATTATTAGCTAATATATAGAGGGTGTTCCAACAAAATTTGACACTTGACAAAAAGAAAATGAAATAGGCAATAAAAACAAAAGTCGTATATGCAGAGACCCGACAGTTTATTTAAGAACAGTTAGAGTTACATATTACATTATTTTTCAATGTAAACGCCGTTGGCGGCGACGACCATCTCAAGGCGAAATGAGTCACACGTTTGGCGACCATGTCATTGTCCATAGCATCGAACGCTTCCACGATGGCAGCCTTCAGAGAGTCGACCCTGTTGGGGTCGTGCTCGTTGGCCTTGGCCTCGTTCACGCCCCAGAAAAAATAGTCAAAGGGGTTGCAGTCAGGTGAGGAGTGCCGTCACAAGTCCGGCGACCAATGGTGAGGAACATTGTTGAGCAGCCACGCATTGGTCGTCTTGGCCTTGTGTGCATGAGCGGAGTCCTGCTTGAAGACGTAGGAGCGTCCGGCGCCGATCCTGTCCATCCAGGGCTTCTCACGCTCCTCAGTACGTCCTTGTAGATTTCAGCAGTCACTCTCAGGCCCTTTTGAAAGAAGAACGGAGAGATGATATCCCCCTCACTGCACACACGGCCAAGAGGACCCAGGCATGGCTGCTCAACAATGTTCCTTACCACTGGTTGCCAGACTTGTGACGGCACTCCTCACCTGACTGCAACGCCTTGACTATTTCTTCTAGAGCGTGATCGAGAGCGTTCGCCACTATGGACAAGGACATGGTCGCCAAAGCGTGTGACTCATTTCGCGCCCGCCTTGAGATGGTCGTCGCCGCCGCCGGCGGTTACATTGAAAAATAATATAGTATGTAACTAACTATTGTTAAATAAACTGTCGGGTCTCTGCATATACAACTTTTGTTTTTATTGCCTATTTCGTTTTCTTTTTGTCAAGTGTCAAGTGTTTTGCTGCAACACCCTGAATTTTCCCAGTTTTAAAATATTTCTTTCAACGAAGAAAAATATTGTTGATCATATTCTGAAGTGGACCCTCCAAAATTTAATTTTAGGATATTTTACCGTCTGACAATTCAAAGAATACCTCTCGTCTCGGACGACGTCGTGGCTGGTTAATATATATGAATACAAAATTTGAAATAATTGGAGCTGGTTTTGTACAAAAATTGAGTTACTTTCTGTGAGTCGACCAATGTATAAAAACGTGCGTTTTCAGTGACAGTACTTAAATTTATTAGAATTTTGTTCAATTCTGAAATTAATAATAAAATTTTGAAAAAATAGTTAAATATTCTCCTCCTGTTGACAGATTTTTATTTTTATTTTTTTACTCCTGTGGCAGTTGAGATGTTTAGAGTTATTGGCCCTCGTTCGCTGGCGTTCTTTCGGAGGGTTGGCATCTCTATTAAGGGACGAGTGGCTCTTGCAGCGTGTCTCACTGGTGATGGGTAGAGGTAATGCTTTCTCCATCATTGCGCCTGGCAGAGGATAACAAAGCTAAAAACATTTTGATTGTAGATACTTTGTTCAAATAAGTTCTGAAACGGGTCCCCACATACATATTATGCCTCGCCGCCAGGGCTTCTCAGATTTTCATGTACAACGCAATCTTACGTGATGAGTAGAGGTCCACACACACGCACGCACACACACATACACACACACATACACACACACACACACACACATATATATATATATATAACTACCATCACAATGTCTAGCATGATCATTGCAAGGTAATATTGTAAGACTTGAACGGGTATGGCTCTTTGAAGCGGCTATTTAAGACATCTGCCTCAAAGTTGGCAAAAGCTAGAGATCCATGTCTTTTCTAGTAATAGGTTTAATAACTCGTATCTTTCAGCATACAAGCTGACTTTTCCTTCTTCCCACAAATGTAACAACGATGCCATGCTTGTAACCTGGAAGTCCTATCGAATGACATTGTCAGACGTCTTTTCAGTTTTTCGTTTGCTATCAGAGAGTTCACGGAAGCAAATTTCCTGTTATGAACCTTCATCGTTCATGTAGTACAACAATTATGACGGAACTGCCAGTCATATGTTCTGATGTTTAGGTGAATTAGTTCTTATAACGCATTTTTTTTTTATTATTATGAACTAGTCACTTTCCGTTTGCAACCTCTCCATACAAACGTTGCTTAGATTTCCATCATATAATATGCTTTGGGTTAAAGATCAAATGCAGATCAAATATGGAAAGGAATCCCAAAGGATAATAAAATACAGAACAAATAGGAAACGCATATCAATCTAACCTATTTCGTTTTTATCAAAGCCTAGTCAAAGACTGGGAGAAAACAGATAAAAAGCAGAAACTTTGAATTTTTAATTCTGTTTGGGTCAGTTCTCATTGGCCAATCACGTACAACGTGCATTAAAACCGAAGATAATTCTATTAGGTTGGCAACTAAGTTCCCGCCTTATTTATTTTTTTTTAAAGGTTTAATAAAAAAGAACACCTAATTAATCAGTAATGTATTCCCCCTTGTTGTTTACAGCTTCTTCTCAACATTCAACAAGATTTTCAATACCTCGATGGTAGAAATCAAATTGCTCTCAATACTGCATCAGTATGGAACAAAACTCAGCGCATAACATTTGAAAGAGATCGAAAGATGTGGAAATCCGTTGGTGCCAAATCGGGAGAAGTTTCGATCATCATGAGTTCCGCATGTTTTAAGAGGCAACAATTAACGAGCCACAATCCCCGCTGGTTTGCTTGTCACCGTTTAACTGATCGACACAAGCAACGATTTCGTTATCAAATCGTAACTGGCGACTAAAAATGGTCCCTGTACATCAATATGAATCAGCGCAAGTAATTGCTTAGAACCAGTAAACAAGCAAAACCGCGCGGGAAACAAGATTTTCATTCGCGTAAAACGATGTTGTGCGTATAGTGGGACTAGGAAGGTGTTATCTATTACGAATTGCTTACGAATTGCTTATCTATTACGAATTGCTTACGAATTGCTTGAACAAAATCAAACGGTCAACGCGGAACGCGGTTCAACAGATGGTGTTGTTCGTGATGACGGTCATCTTTGAGTATAGAATCCAGAGGTTAGCAGTGAATATTTCGGTGAATATTTCGGTAAAAGTAGCAGAGCGTAGTACGTCCTTCTGTTTCTCTTCGCCTGACAAGCTAGAACTGGACATTCGGGTAGGGTAAACAAAAATGGCCGCCTTTATACACGACGGATTGAATGTTCTACGTTTCTGATTGGTTAACCTTCTATTAGTGGACTATAAAGTGAGTCAAGTCATTTGGATTGGCTCACTAGTACATATTATACACAAAAAATTGCAACAGATGGAACGATTCAACACAAGAGAAAAGACTTAATCGGCAGCATGGAGTTCATTTGCTGCACGACAACGCCTGTCCTCATGTTGTCAATATGACCAAAGAAGTTATTCAAATGCATGGCTGGGAAATACTGCCACACCCGTCGTACTCTCACGATTTAGCACGCCAAAATACCCCGATTATGCTGAATATTGTGAATAGGCGTTGTTTACTCTCAGTTAGTAGTCGATAGTTCAATCTCTCTCTCATGCAGTGGAGTCAGTAAGAACAAAAAACACAAATATGATTCACAAATCAAGATATACATACAGGATATCCTATATCAGAGAAAATAACAAACCCCTAAAAATGGCCGGAGTGTACATGTCAGAAACGTCGTGTGTCTAATAACATATTTTAAATAAAACCTTATAACAGTTTTTGGAACCAATCGAAAACAGTGTATATTGATAATCGCTTATCTAAAATAAAAGATTGATGCATTTGACTGTGTCATTGTGGTCCATGGGTGAATGCTAATGATATTACCAATAGCCTATTACAGACTCTGGGACAGACAACTTTCAATCAATTCTTAATAGTACGTACAGATAGGATTTATTTTAAAACTTATCACAATTCTCATCACTTCGATACACTTTAATGTAATCAGCATTATTTACGATGCAAATAAATATACAGTGATCTGACGGCATCTTCAACAGTAACCCATGTTAATGGCCACAATAATTTAGATTCTGATAACGTCAAAGTGATGTTTTTTTTGCTGAACAGTAATAAAAATAGAATAAACGACAGTAATTTATATAATATACACCGAAAGTTTGACATTATGACACGGGAAACTAATTTAATTCTGTTAAATAAATTGTGTCTGGGATTTGAGAGAGAATTCTGTTGAATGGTCCAGGCAAAACTGTAATAAATCTGAAAGATTTTGAAGCCTAAAAAGAGAAGAAAAATAAAACGAGAACAAAAAAATATAAATAATATTTCCTTTGATTAAAAAAAGTTTTACATAAAGTAAAGACCTTTTTGAATGTGTAAGGATAATAAAATAGCAATATTTTTTTTGCAATAATGTAAATTGTTTTAATTATGCTACTTTTAACATTGTGTAATCAGACATACAAAAATCAAACAAGTACGTAAGTTTAAATATTTAGGAAGTGTATTTTTTTACCAAAATGCAAATATGAATTTGAATAGCGAAAGAAGCCTTCCGAAAGCAAGCAAAGTTAAAAAACAGGAAAATCTCGATAGAAACAAAGACTAGTGCTAAACTATTGTGCAATATCTGTTTTTTGTTGTTGTTTTTTTTTTTTGCAGATAATTTTGAAGAATGAAAACAAAGATGAAGATTGTCTTGAGGCAACAGAATTGTGGTTCTACAGGATGACGCCGAGGAGAGCATGCGCTGAACATGTGACTAAAGACGAAGTTTTAAGGAAAATGGAAACGAAATGTACACTCATACTTAGAATTAGAAAGAAGCACTTAAGTATTTTAGAACACAATTTTAGCTTCGGTAAACGGAAATTACTGGGATTTAGAGGGATAGCAAAAAGATAAAGTTTAATAACAGATAAAACTTGTAGAAATCCTTGATCCCACACATCCTGAAGAAGATTGTTTTTTTAATTTTCAAATATGTTCAGCATTATTTACATTATTCGGGCTATTGTCCTCATCATTGTCGCCATATTTATTACAACGTTTCGACTGCTGTACGCACCGGCTATCTTCAGGTGGTTGGAATGTCGATCTGAACCCTTTATTTCGCTCACTGGGGTAGACTGTTCTAGTGCCATGTTTGATGGATGTCGGTTATCAGTTATCTCCTGTTAATTTTCCTCTGAAAGTTCTCCACTGCCTTGACCGGGTATTGAACTCACACTCTTTGGGTCCTGTCACTGGATCTAACCAACGCCTTTATCCACTGTGCCATGTGTCCTTGAGGGAATTTAACAGGAGATAACTGATAACTGACACCCATTACGTGGAACTAGAACAGTCTACCCCAGTGACCGAGATATAGGGTTAAGTTTCACATTCCAACCACTTGAAGAAGGCCGGAGAGTACAACGGCCGAAATGTTATAATAAATATGGCGACAAAGATGAGGAGAATAATGTCCTTGAGAACATCTGTGTATGAATTTCTGGGTATTATAAACCTAATGTCTTCAGCAACCATTTTTACCAGTGCCCATATTTCAATTTTGCTGTTATAATCCCAATGTTTTTACCAGAACTCATATTGCAACTTTTTTGTTATCATCGCTTTTCTCTGGCACTCTTTATTATTGGTCCCCATATTGTATTTATTTCTATGCTTGGTCGGCTCAGGATATTTTTTTGGCCTAGCATATGTGCCGATTCCTTAAGTTTACCGCAGTGAGCGACATAAAGGGTTCAGTTCGACATTTCAACCACCTAAAGAAGGCTGGAGCGTACAACGGCCGAAACGTTGTAATAAATATTGCCACAAGGATGAGGACAATAGTCCGAATAATGTAAATAATGTGCATAATACTTCATCTCAGAAATACAGACATGTTCAGCATATTTAAAGAGTTGTAATTTGTTGCACTGACACTGTTTCCTCGTTTAGTGAAAGTCTTTGGGGAGACGATAAACTGCATCTCGCAACAAGGCCTCTGATTGGAGAGATTGGAGGTTTTGAGGAGCGTAGAGCCACCTCTTAATTGCTGTTGCTCCCAGGTCTACCCTGACTCTGGTTGGTAACATCTGTTACGGTCCCAGCTATGGGACAAATGGTGACCCCCGCAAAAAAAATCAAAACACTAGGAAAACATCCAAAACATTATAGTCAATTGTCAAAAATATATTTTTATAAAAAAATTACAAAGAATATATTTTTGTAGTAAAGAGGGTGGAAAATGCGACTCTGAGATCCGAAGACGTATTTGGATGGCCAAAGACGCATTCCAAAAGCAAGGCAGAGTATTACGTGAGATGAGGGGCTCGTAGAACAGCGTCTGGGAGAAATAACAAAAAAGACAAAACCTATTGAGAGTTAAAAGGAACAGGAAGAAGTGGAGAGCGATGATTGCCTAAGTCCGGAAGCGACACGGCACATAAAAGAAGTGAAGTAGACGAAAAGGGCGACTCTGCGATCCGAAGATGTATTGGGATGACCAAGGACCCATTCCAGAAGCTAAGAAGAGTATTAGCATAGCAAAAAGTACTGAACTGATATGTGATATCTGTCCTCCTTTATGTCAGGGAATTTTGGACGGTCTCCTCAAAAATGAAGAAGAGACTTGAGGCAACGGAGGTATCGTTCTACAGAAGGATGCTAAGGATATAATGGACCGAAAATGTGCGCAAAGATGAGATTTTGAAGAGGATGCCAAAAAAAAGGAAACTTATACTTAACATCAGAAAGAAGCAGCTGAAATTTCTGGGACACGTAATGAGAAAAAAGGGTTTGGAAAATTTGATACTCACAGTAATGGCAGAACAGGGTGTCGGAGAAATGACAAAATATAAATCTTTTTGAGAGCGACAAGAGACAGGAAGAAGTGGAGAGCCATGATCGTCTACGTTCTGAAGGGACATGGCATATAAAAAAAGAAGTGAAATTACCAGTTATATATATTTTTTATAAAAATACCAACAATACATTTTACCCTATAAAAACTACATATCTAAAACAAAATAATTTTTTAACATGAATTATAAATAATGCGCAGAATATGTGTAGATGAAGGCATCAAATTCCGACAATAATATTTAGATTTCGGCATTAAATAACCCATAGAGATGTTGATATGCCGCCAAACAAAATCAACAAACACATTTTTTTAGTGAAAGAAACTTGTCCCCAAGTTATAGGAAGATTTAAAAAAATAAAAAAAGAATTTAAAGATTTTATTATAAAATTTAAATTTATTTTAAAATGTAAATTTACTATAGATTTATTTAAATCTATTTTAAAATGTAAATTTATTATAAATTTATTTAGATTTATTTAAATTTATTTGAAATTTTAAAAAAATAATTAAAATATTTTTAAAAAATTAAAACTTTAAAAAAAATTATAATTTAAATTTTATAAAATTAAAATTTAATGAATTTATTCTAAACGAAATTCAAACCAAATAAAACGGATGAAATAGAAAATAGGGGGAAGAGAAAATAAACCAAGAATTCTCAGAATATTGCCAGTGAACAACGATGAAATTTTAAAGAAAATGTAAACAAAAATGACAGTTATAATGAGAAAAAAGCAGCTGAAAATTCTGGGACAATGAAAATGTAAGTCTTGGGGAATTTTACACTCACAGGACATATTAAAAGCCAAAGAGACAGAGTATGGGAAGGCATCAATCCACCTATCTGACGGGTGGAACAGTGGCGAGAGGAATAACAAAAGGGAAAAAAAACATTGCTAAGTGCTCCTAGGGACGGAAGATGTGAAGAGCTATGATCACCCACATTAGGAACGGCCAGAAGAAGAAGAAGAAGAATTAGGAGGGGTAATTAAATAAGAAAATTTCTGCTCCAATTTTTTCTAATCCTTTCATATATATATATATATATATATATATATAGAAGCGAGAACAAGATCTAAAAGTTCAACCAATCTAACAGTGATCTCATTTCACAGTCCTCACTCTTGCTCCATATGTGGCCTCCTTTGTAAATCACTAGCGGGTATTAAATGCCACTTAAGATTATCGCAGAAAATTTCATAACTGAATCAACTAAGCTGTCGGATCCTCATACGTCGAAACCAACGGGAGAGTCCATTATATATATATATATATATATATATATATATATATATATATATATATATATAGAGAGAGAGAGAGAGAGAGAGTCATGCAAAGGCAGCCTGTTTCGCAGCATCACAACTTTTGAGTGTGGCTAGAAGTCTGATTCAGTTTACCCTAATAAAGTGATAATCGTAATGGTACTAAGGTTCATGAGGATACTAGGAAAAATAATGAAATAACTTCAGAAAGAATCAGAAACCTACTCCTGTTGTTAAATATATATATATATATATATATATATATATATATATATA
>OZ010593.1:11299264-11309264 GCA_963932145.1 Acanthosepion lycidas | reverse complement strand
CTGAAATGAGGTGAGTATGAAAACAGTTTCATATAAAAGTATTAGATATAAGCCAAGGCGAATTTCTCGGAGTAGCTAAGACGTGGTATAAGAACGAAAGTATGGGGCAAGTTGTAACGATCGAACTGACTACTTAACCGTAATTGATCCACCGAGACAAACTTAGAAACCATTAGATCAAATCGAAGTCTACAATAGGCCATTTATAAGTGTGCGTGTGAATTAGTGTTTGAGTGAATCTGTGCTCTGTTGAAACGCTGAGATTTAGTAATTAGTTTTATTTTGGTTCAAATGTGTTGGGTGCCTTTTAGCATTTTTCCCATTATTCCAACTTAATCTAATTATTTTTTTCATTCATCAACATCTTAATTCAGCCATGTTTTGAAAAGACCAACTAAAATTGCTATGTCACATGCCTTGCAAATAAGCATTTAATTCCGTGGATGCAAGTAGTGAATATTTCCTCTGATTAGGTCGAGTAATTACATTGTGAGATTTCTTTGTAAATGAAGAATATGACTGCTTTTTACCAATTCTACTATGGCAGTTCTGTGTCAAAAATTAAAATGCTAGCCAATCCCTGACGCAGTTCTATTTTGATGCTTTTTTGTAAAGACATTTTGTTGAGAAGCGGGCGTCAGCGTTTTGATTAACTTTTGTAAATAAGAATGAAAGAAAACTGAACTAAAAAGAAAGAGTATAATATTGATTTTACATTGTACATATTATTTGGAATCAAAGTTGTAGTTAAAAAAGAATATCTTTTATTTTTATTTATCATTTTATGTGTGAATCAATGTCTGTGTTTGTCTGAATATTTTAATATAGAATTTATCATTGAAAATCTATCTACATATCTATGCATATTTGATGATATTATTAGATATACTATTATTAGATATGCTATGATATATATGTATATATATCACATATATATATATATAATATCATATATAGATAGATATAATATAATATATATATAAATTATCATATATATACATATATAATATCATATATACAATTTCAGATATATATATATATATACAATAACATATATATATATATATCATACCATATATATATATATATATATATAATATCATATATACATACAGTATAATATATATATATATATATATATATATATATATATATATATATATATATATATATATTATAAACTGATATATTATAACATATTATTTTTATATATATTAAAGAATTACTTAACGGTAATTTTCTACGAACTCGCAGTTTCGTGGTAATGGTGTACGGAAAATTTACACGAAGTAATTTATATATATATATATAAATCTCGAATACTAATGTTCCATGGATATAATTTATTACATAGGGAATTTATATAGTCATATTATATATATATATATATATATATATATATATATATATATATATATATATATATATATATATATATATATATATATATATATATATATATATATATATATATATATATATATATATATATATATATATACATATATATATATATATATACATATATATATATATATATACATATATATATATATATATACATATATATATATATATATACATATATATATATATATATATATATATATACATATATATATATATATATATATATATATATATATATATATATATAAATTTACTTGGATTGATGTGAAATTGTATGAAATATGTTAGCTCTATCACTGATATTGTGCACTTTCCAATAAGTACCGCGCATATATAATATAAAAATATATATAAAAATTGCATGCATATATATATATATATATATATATATATATATGTGTATATATATATGTGTATATATATATGTGTATATATATATATATGTGTATATATATATATATGTGTATATATATATATATATGTATATATATATATATATATATATATATATATATGTATATATATGTGTGTATATATATATATATATATATATATATATATATATATATATATATATATACACAACTACGTGAATACGCACAATGACTGAAAGTCCTATGTGAAGAGACTTGCGCAGTCTACTGCAGAGAGTGGTTGCGCGTACTTTTCTCTACAATTAACTCTCCGATTGTCTCTCCAAATGAATTTCAATCAACCTGTATTACTTTGGACAGTATTATGTCCCTCATCGTAATCTTTAGTATACCTTTACTTGGCCGTTTAACAAAACTTTAAGTGATTTGCTCTGCCCCACGCAACACCGGCAGTTGATAAATTATCAAAGCATTAACCTAAAACATTACTCATGTTCTTAAATACCATCGTAAGATCGTATATCCGGCATAAAGACCTCTGATCTGTAGATTAGGGGTTTTTGGGAATGTGTAACCACCTCTTAGTTGCTGTTGCAATTAGTAACCTCTTAAACAAAACACTATGAATACATAAAAATACATATACCGGCTATGCATATATATATATATATATATATATATATATATATATATATATATATATATATATATATATATATATACAGGTATTGTTGGTCATCTTATATATATATATATATATAAGATGACCAACAATGCCTGTATATATATATGTATAATGACTAACAACAATACCTCTATATAGTAGGATATATATATATATATATATATATATATATATATATATATATATAATGACCATCAACAATGCCTATGTATAGTAGCATATATATATATATGTATATATATATATATATATATATATATGTAATATATGTATATATATAATATATATATAATGACCAACAACAATAACTATGCATAGTAGGATATATATATATATATATATATATATATATATATATATATATATATATAAAGAAATATAGTGTTAAGGTGTGCTATATTTATGGAATAAAGTGCTCAATATCGGAGATAGAGCGTATGTAAATAGAAAAGTGAACATAGAAGTCAAAACTTAGAGGCGACAGTCTGTTTCATGCTATATGCATTCGTCGTGCCACATATGCTGTTATTTATATATATGCGGGTTAGTGGTGCATTGTGGGTATTCTAATATGGCGGTTATTTTACCGGGAGTCGTTTGTTTATTTATTTGGGTCAAATTATATTGCTTGTTTTTATTTTTTTATTTTTTTGTTTCTTATTTTATTTATTTATTTATTTATTAACGTAGTAAAAGATTGTTTATATCACTTATTTAACAGTTTTGTTTTGGTTTGAGAATTTAATTAAAGCTATTTGTTCAGTTTTGGGTTTGATTGTTGTAGTTTATTCTAAGTATTATTTTGGCGGGAACAGTTTTTAATTGATTATCTTTATTTGGGATTGGTTTGATTATTTATTTACTTGGATGAATTTAGGTCAATTTATTTTACTTGTATATTTTCTCTTTTCGGTTTTCGATTTTTAAGTAACATAGTATTTATTTATGTTTTATTTCTATTTTTTGTTGTTTTTGTTATTTTGTTTATTTGTATATTTATTTGTTTTTATTTTATTTTTTCCGTTTTTCATTTTTTAGGTTACGTAGTAAAAATTTATTTTCATGTCTGCATTTTGAGATGCGCTCGGATCTTTTGTTTAATAATTTATTTTGGTCGGGGAATGTAATGATAGCTATTTTTTCCTCCAAGCAAAGTTTGCAAGTTTTTGATTGGTTGTTGTAGGCTGATGATTTTTTCCTTATCTTCAAAGATATTTTTGGTGTGATGTGCGTTTTGTTTTTAATTTCCCAGATATACTTAGAAAGCATTGTACTGTTCGCATATTTACTATTTGTGAAATATGTTTTGTCTGTATAATTTCTTTATTTCCAGGGTCCTTCAGTTACTCCTATGTATACTTTTTCTTCATTATCTGGTGATTTTATCGTGGCTTGGTATATTACGTTGTTTTGTAAACAATTTCCGTTTAAGGGACATTCGTTCTTTATTCTGCAGTTGTACGTGGGTTTAATTTGTTCGTGTGGTTTGTTGATAATTTTCCAATTTTTTTATTATTTGTGCCATGCTCTCGGTGCAGCTGTAGCTGATTTTTACTGTGTTTTTGTTGAATATCTTGTGTAAGGTGCTTGATTCTGGATAGTGTTTGTGTAAGAGTTTGAAGAATATTTTTCCTACGTTTGTTTTACGTTCTTGCTGTACGGTAGGTTGAACCATATGATATTTCTTCTCCTGTTGGCCTTTTTTGCATTCTGTGGTGAGTATGTGAGTATTGATGGGAATCCGCTATCTTTTAGGGTCGTTTCATAGTCTTTCTTAGCTTTGTTAAATAGGGATTCATTGGAAGAGTTGTCAGAGAGCCTGCGGTTAATCGATTTTGGTATCTGTTTGATTATAGAAGGTGGATGGTTGGAAGATGTGTGTATGTAGAGTGATTTGTCATTAGGTTTTCTATATAGTTTATATGTACCTTCTTTTAGGTTGAAGGTAACATCTAGAAAATCTACTTCGTTTAGGTTATTTTTTTTATATCTATGTCGAATCCGTTATTTTTAAAAATCTTTGTTATTGCTTTTCTAGTTTTGTCTGTGTTTTGTTTGTTACAGTTTTTTTAAGATTATGAGACCGTCGTCTCTGTTCAGTCCTGTGTCATTTCTATCTATTAGTTTGCTTAGTTAGTGTAGTAAGTAAATACCTATGATTTCGCATGCCTTACACCGTCAAAGCTTCCCATTGTAGTGTCAAATATCCCATCTTTCTTTATCCATGCTTCTTCATTGTGGAATAATAATGATTTACAGGAGTGCTTAATGATGTTGATTTCGCTTGGTTTTATTATTATAATAGCCGAGAAAAATAACAGCATATGTGGCCTGACGATTGCATATAGCATGAAACAGACTGTCGCCTCTAAGAGTTGACTTCTATGTTCACTTTTATATGTATATATATATATATATATATATATGTGTGTGTGTGTGTGTGTGTGTGTGTTTATGTGTGTGTGTGTGTTTATGTGTGTGTGTGTGTGTGTGTGTATAAGATGGCCAACAATACCTATGTATAATAGTATATAGAAAGGTCAACAATAACCATGTATAGTAGGATAGTACATTTTTAAAACAAAATGGCCATCAATACCTTTTATCTGTATTTGTAGTCATACAATTGCGTAAAAATATATATTTAATTGAAGTCATTATTAAAAATGTTAATCTTATTTAGATTTTGGTCTTAAATGACACACAGGGGTTGATATGACGCTAAACAAAATCATATCATCTCTATACAAATGCTTTCTCGCATATATGAATAAAAATATCTTTGAGCGAGTGAAGCCTTTAGGTCTTACCGAGGACCGTACCCCTTCGAACCTTGGGGTGTGGCAGTAAAGAATCAAAAACAAAGAACTTTATCAAATAATAGAAAGGAGGTCACTTGAAGACACTCATTAGAAACATTATTTAAAATGGATAACACATTTAACTCGAAGAGAAAATAATGACAATCTAAATGTCCTCCAATACTTCCAATATAATCCTATGAATGAACTTCAAACCTGGAAAGAGTGATAAAAGTTTGTGAGACAATGATTCCCATAGACACATTTTATAAATTTCAGCCGAGAGTAGCAGCAGACTTTTGGTCAATTAATGTTTCATTATAATTAAACAGATTTTATTATCATTAACATTAGCAGCTACATATCATTTGTAGACTGTTAATAATATGAGTCGTGCTAAAAATTAATTATATTTATTTTGCCCTCCTGTTGAGTGCATTTTTTTCTTCGCTAATGGTTTTCTATTTGACAAAACATGTCCATAATATTTCGATTGACGGCTTATCAACCTTTTGTAACACATTATTTTAAAAGTCAGAGATACATCAAATTTATAAGTAAAATAATTAAGTTACGTAATTTCCAGACTTGAACAGATTGCAGTAATCGGGAAAGTGTTAGGAGTTGATTTCCACAAAGTAGATATTCGTGTGAAGAAGCTGCTCGATTGGGACTTACATCTCACCAACGAAATACTAAAGGAATGAGGCTGGTTTGCTACAATGTGCATGGCATGGCGGGTTTTAGCTATGAAGGGTAAAACTGGTGAAACTAAGGAATATTGTTTGTCTGAACATTTTCCAGCATTTAGATGCTTGAGACTTCTGGGAGAAAAGGGTTGTAGGACAGAAAATAATTTGTCACCCACAAGGACGCGGAGACCCTTTTAGAATCTGTTGAGAATGCAAATGGAGGACAGAGCAGCTACAATACAGTACTCCATTTTTGTCCAGATCTGGTTCTTGTAAAGGCAGAGTATAAAACGTGGAGTCAGGTACTTACTGGAGCGGTACAGGAAACCGACCATTTTTTTAGCATCTTTAGCGATGTATCAGAATTTCATTACTTCATATTGATTAATTAATTTTTTTTTACGGCTTGTCACGAACGTGTGTTATTTATAATCGAAACATATTTTGGATTTTACGAATAATTCTTTTTTCTTCGAGGGAATATTACATTAACAGTTTTTAAAAATAGCATTATTTTTCCATTTGCAAACACGACTATTTATTTAGGCCATAAAAATCTCCTAAGCGGGTCAAACATAGAAATGAAATCAATATGGGAATTAGTAATAACGGTTACTAGAGAAAATTGATAATAACAACAGAATTACAATATGAGATCTGGTATTAAAAAAAAAAATTCCGAGACATTGGTTATAAATCCCCAAAATTCATACAGAGATGTACTCAAGGACACATAAAAGCGTTGGATGAATCCAGTGAATTGACACAAATCGTTGTGAGTCCATTATCTGGATTCGACAATGGTAACAGAAAAACTGGGAGAGTTGAATGAAAAGGCGAATAATGAGAAATGCGGAAGAGGCGCGGCACGTGGAATTAGAACCATCTACCCCAATGGACGAAATAAAGATTTCAGTTCAAAATTTTAATCAAGCGAAGCGTGCAATGACCGACACGTCGACAATATGGCGAACAATAGTCCGAACAATGTAAATTACTACTCTTTAACCCATAGCTTAAGGGAAGAGATGGATTTTATACAATTTATACATTTTATTTTAAAGGGTATTTGTGCGTAAGTAAATTTAACGAACCCGACCGGATTTCGAACTTGTCCCTCCAATTCCGCGCCGTTATTCCACCAGTTTATACTGAATGCAAATTATCTTCTCAAATATGCTTTTTTTATTAGAAGGCTTGGAGCAATACAATCTTCAAAACTCCATTCCCCCATTTGAGCTATGTTTGCCTTTTAAGCTAAGAAAGTTGCATAACTAGTTGTCAGCATAAAAGAAACGATAGTCTCGCCATAAATAGTTCTTTTCATTCCATTGTATGTAAAATATTAGCTTTTAAAAATAACTTCGGTAAGATGTGATTGAATCCTGAGAGAATTATGTTTAGTTTGATCAGATACCCTTGGGTAGGTACGGATCAATCATTCTCACCCTATTATCAGCTATTGGTTATTAACAGCATGACTGATTGTATCATCTTGCATTAATTTAGCAGTCTAGAAAAGGAAATATTTTATTCAAAACCAGCCTGATGAACAATAAGCTACATCGGCTATCTTGTACTCGACACATCACTCATGCTGTAACTGTTATATATACAGTGTATCTAAGACCAAAATCGTTTAAGCGAATCGTGTTGTGACCTAAATCTAAATACGATACAACGTAAAGGAAGGATAAACTTATAAATTTGTTTTCTTGTTTATTCAATACAAGCACATGAGCCACTGATGGCCGAGCGTTATTGAATCTGGTGCGTGATATGAATGTAAAAGTAGGTAGTCTTAAATGAAGATTAAGCGGATAAATAGATCTCTTAACTTGGAGAGTTTGAGAGTGTCGTATCTAGGAAGGCATCCATAGGAGAGTGTTTTCCACAAATTAACAGTCTTTGGGAAACAAATCTGTCCGCGTGGAACTCCCTCCATACAAATTTAATACGGAGGAAATAAACGTAATCTATCTATCAGTGGGCGTAACGAGGACAGTTCTAGCTATAAAGTTAGAAATGGTATGTCTGATAAAAAAATATCCGGCCTAGAGCTTAGGTATGAAATTTAATGAAATTTAGTACTGGCTTTTATTAAACGTGGTAAAAAGAAATGTGTGGATATGAATACCTGCGAGAGGCAAGTTGAAAGTAGTCATCAGCAGGTAATGTTGAAAGAACAAAAGAACATGACACGTTTCAGTCTGCAATATTTCTCACTTGGTGAGTTGAAACGAGTTCAATTGAATTGATTTTTATTAGTCACCTTCCGAATGCAGCGTCAGGGAAAATCACTTCTGCAATAGGAACTCTTTTAGCAACTGAAATTTCACATCTTATAACTAATTATATATTTCCGCCAAGGTATTCTTTCGTGTAATAATTGGGAGCATACAGTCGTGAACGGGGAGTAGACGAACCGAGTTCCAATTCGCTCCTATTCTATGGCAGTTGTGAAAGACAAAAAGTTATCTGCCCTTGACTAAATTTTTAAAAAGAAGGTAAATATAGATAATCATGAGATTAAAAAAAAATGCGTGACCTGACGAGAACTGCACGAGACATCGTTAGGCGCGTAAAACAATGAGCGTCTTTTATCTCTGACCAGCAATGTAAGAGGGCTTGCGTTTTTAGGAGTCGTGAACAATCTACAAAGATAAGTACAAAAATGACCCATTGTTCTTTTCGACAAACAATTGTAAATAACTTCATGCCTACTTTGTTTTTTGTTGTTTTTGTTTTTTTAAGCATTTCAGCCCAAGCAAGGGGTTACAGAGAGTTGGAGCGGAGCAAAGAGGAGTGAGGGAGGAAAGGATGAAGAGAAGGATAGGGGATAGATCAAGCCATCTGGAGACGTCGATTGATATTACATTTGAATAGTTGGAGATTATAGCTATCAGGGAAACGAGAAATGGGGAGGGAGTTCCACAGGCGAGAGGTGCGAGACATGAAGCTATTGGAGTAGAAGAGACGGTTACATTTAACCATTTCGACAGTGAAAAGGTGAGAACGAGATGCCAGCCTAAATTCATGAAGTCTGGGAACCAGCGAACGCAGCTTATCGGGGTATTTACCGTGAAAGTATTTGTAAAAAAGACAGAGGGAGGTAACGGCACGTCTGTGAATAATATTAAATATAAATATATATGCATTTATAACGAAAGATGAAAACACTTACCTCGAAAATTCGTGTTTTGTGCGTGGTCTGCCGAAAGAAAATTAAAAAAAAACAACAAAATTTAAACCAAATAAAAACTGCTAAGTATCAGAGAAACTATGTTTCTTTTTTTTTTCTTCCATGTCTGGTGTGGCCAATCAGAAAAATCGCTCAGTGAATAAAGGCCGTTACATTTTGTTTTATTTTTGTTTACGAACAGAGCAATTTTGAGCTTGGTGAGTAACAGTGTGTTTTTTCTTTTGCGAGGGAAAGGTTGAATTTTTGACCCTGTTTGCTTTACTACACTGCATGCGAGACAGTTTAAAACAGCAGACTTGCGATTGAATTTAGTGTTGGCGATCTATGTTCAAACTCAAGTGTCGGCATCGACACTTTATTCCTATATAACAATTTAATTTTTATGTGAATCCTAATGGGAAAGCGGTCACAGATCGGATAAATATTCCAAGGAAGTTACTGAGGATGAAGGCAAACATCTGAAGAAAACCGGTGCATACTTCGACCGAAACGCTACTATTTATACTCTTTGAGTTGTAAATTTCGACTGTAAAGTTTTTAACAAGCGGAAGTAAAAATAATAGCGTTAGGCTTGCAGTATCACTTCTATGGGAAAGGAGGCTGCAGATCGGTGGAATATTACTGGTGGAAGGTTACTGAGGATGAAGACAGACATCTAAAGAAGGCCGGTGCGTATGTCGGCCGGAACGCTCTGAGTGTAACAACTAAGATGTTTCTGACAATTTTAATGTATTATATGATAATGAAACATTCTTGAAAATTCTAAAGATTTATCTACAACGTTATTCGTCAAGACTGGACATCTCCGATTCAGTCAATTTCCCATCATTCCATGC
>OZ010593.1:11284264-11294264 GCA_963932145.1 Acanthosepion lycidas | reverse complement strand
TCCCTCCATAAAACCCTAATTCAATTTGTATTCAGGTTTTTGAGATTTAAGTTCCTCTCAAGCATTTTCTTTCACGGGACATTGTTTTGTCAAACCGACTACCAAAAGGATGATCTTAATCTTAATCTGCTCATTTCTACGGTCAATGTTTATATTCCCCGCATATCCCCATAAACTGTTCCTCTGTAATCAGCTTCATCGAGTCGCTGTTCATCCTTGTACAGAGTGAACATCATTGTTAAAAAAGAAAAATTGCAGCACTTGTTGTCTAGCCAACAGTTCCAACAAGCATCAAAACATTCCTTGAATAATTCATCGGGTCAAAGCTGGAATATTTCTTCTGTGATTGAATGGACAATTTTATTGTAAGGACGGAGAAATTTTTAACCATCTATCTTGAGTGACTCTTGAACAATGTACAGGGTGAATGTTATTGTAAAAATATATAGAGAATTATAAGTCTTACCATGATAGATTATTGGTGGCCACACACTTACCAACATTAGATATGCAGACGATACAGTTGATAGGAGACATAGTAAGGAAACTGCAGGAATTCCCACAGTAGGCAGTGAAGAAAAGCGAGAAGAAAAGATTAACATTAATTACAAGAAGACAGAATGCATGGTTGTTAGAAAAAGGAACAACCCAACATGCAACTTACAAATCGGCGATACCAAATTCAAAGAAGTACAACAATTTAAATATATAGGAAGTGTTTTAACAGAGGTCGGAATGTACGACAATGAAATCCGATCACGCACTGTAATAGCGAATGATACATTCCAAAAAGCTAAGCAAATTGAAATGCTTGACATTGCATTTAATTTTTTAAGATCAAAGTTGGTTGGATGCAATAGAGTTCCACAAGTAGTGCGAGCGAAGAAACTATTAGCATTTCAACTATAAAATGATGAGACTTTGCGGACAATCTTTCTTAAATTTCTTTGCTATATTTTTTCGTCTAATCTCTTTGATGGGATTCTTGTGAATCGAAATGTACCAAAACACTAGTGCTGCATTTAGTAGTTCTATATACTATTTACACTATACTATTTTATTTCATAATATATTTTTTTATAAATTGAAATAATTTTTTAAATATCCAAACCTAAGAAAAGCAAGGAACTCACTGAAAGCTATTAAGAATTTAAAAAATCTTTAAAAAATTACTACTAAGTAGAGAGGACAATAAAAGAACAGATGTTAATTAGAGAAAATTGAAATGCTATTGACATTGTATTTAAATTCTTAAGATCAAAGTTGATTGGAAGCAAGACAGTTCCACAAGCGAGTAATGCGAGTGAAGAAACTAGTAGCATAAAACTTACGGCTATATTAAGCAATTTCAAACAGGATGTCTACTAAAATACGGATATTCACTAAAAAATAAACTTGAATACAAACGTTGTATTTGAATGTATTTTCTCTAATTGTTGAATTAATATCTGTGGAGTAAGACTAAAATTATGAATGAACAGTATTGCTATCACTTAAGTTTCTTTAATAGTTTTTTTAAAGTTTTCGACTCACTTCAAATTCCTGCAATTATTTTTTAATTTTAGATTAAATTCGATTCTCTTAGCTATTTTTAATTTCTAAATGTATTCGATCTCACGCAATGTTATTTTTGAATTAAAATATTCGTGATATCACGTGAATGTGGCTACCTATGCGTTCTTAAAATTTATTTTACATTTCGTTTTATTAAATTTTAAGTGATTTTATCAATTATTAGTTAATTTATCTTCATATATTATTGAATGCATAATCATCTGTTTTTGTTATTTTTAAGTATTTTTATATTTTAAATGACTTGCGATGAATAGTTCCTGTTGCGATCAGGAAGGGTTGTGTCGTACAGTCGTTTGTTCACATGATAAGAATTGAGTGTTCTTTTTTTAAATCGATCTCGCTCCAGGCAAGGCAGGAAAAGCCACTAAGACACAACGGGTTACTGGGTGTGGAAGAAATAGAAAACAAACTTTAGCAGAAAGAGAAAAGAGTAATCAGATAGTACATAACGATTTCCATTTCATTTTTTTCTTTTTTTTTTTCTTTTTTGATTAAAGAAAATACCGAGCTACAGAAGAAGTGAACAAAAACTTGAAAAGTTTAGTCAAAAGGAAATAACTGATACTGAAATACCCGCAAGAGGCATGACACGGGGAACTAGAACAATATAACTCAGTGGACGTAATAAAGACTTCGGTTCGAAATTCAAATCACCTGAAGTATGCCGGAGCTTACATCGGTCGAAACGTCGTGAATATGGCAACAAAAGTTAGGATAACATTCCGAAATTTGTAAACAGTGTAAATAATCAGAGCATTTCTTGAAGCAACAGAAACTTGATTCTACAGAAGATGTTGACAATTCCATGGACTGGGCATCTGGGAAACGATAAAATTACATTAATCGTAAACTTATACTCAAAATCAGAAAGTCAAGATTAAAAGTTATTGGGCAAAAAATGAGGAAAAGAACTTAGAGATTTTTACACTCACAGGACACATTGAAAGCAAGAAGCAGAGTTAAAATCAAGGAAACATCTACTGAACGAGCTTGCATCCATAATAGGCATTGGGTGAGATAGTAAAAAAAAAATTATTATGAACTACAAAGGGCAGGAAATTGTGGAGAACCATGTTCTGAAGGGACGACGTCCTTAGAAGATTACTAATATAATTTGAACGATTCCTTTCTTTTTAGTAAACACTTCATTCAGTATTTATAATAATATCTTGTTTTCATTATTAATAACTGCAGTGTTACACGTCAAGTGTACTTGATATATTGTCTATTCTCCTGGACACACGAGGTGCATATATATATATATATATATATATATATATATATATATATATATATATATATATATATATACCTAAATTATAATATCAGAGTTCAAGTGTCTAAATGTCTGAGTTAAAAATAACCTATTCTTCCCTTAAAGAGTTTTTTGTACCCTAATCGATAGTCAGCTGTCATTAACAAATGATACAAACATCTTCTCGTTCATATGGGAGAACAGTAAGTGTCTATACGGGAAATAACGAAAAAAATGTACAAAACTGCCGATACGTCTGCACAAAAAAAAAATTGTGAGGAGATGGCGTTTGCTTGTGGAATTGAAAAGACTTCATTCGATTCAGACATTTTTTAAAACTATAGTTCTTCCAAGAACTAGTCAATATAGGTATATCCTTTTGTTGACAGGAGATAATCTTTGGCCCTTGATCTGAAGATTGTATTACCAAAGTAATAGGAAGGCAATGAGAAGAATTCGATCTTGTATACGCGGTTTGGTTATTCTAATCTGTAAAGGTTCGAACTGCCGGGACCTTAGGAATATAGCTGGTCTGATCGGTCATAATGAAGTTTTAATTGCTTTATTTTTTTTGTTTTGAATGTTACAAGTTAGTTTAACCCCCATTCAACTCTAACAGCTCTATGGAGGTAAAACCGTCTGTGTAAGGAATTGTCGGAGTTATCTCCTCCTTAGTTCTTTAATTCTTCACCAGGGGTTCTCTCCCCATGCTATAAATACTGCCTGATCCATTGCCTCGATCTCTCTTTTTTTTCCCCTCAAGTCTTGGGCCGTATCCCACCTCGCGTGGAGGTGAGGTAATTCTTTCTCTTTTATCTTCATTTTAGCTAATACCAATATATGAGCTCTCACAGTTGCAGCGTTTCCTAAATTCTGGAAACACGCTAGGAATAATACCAATACACGTACGTACGAACACTCACCACAATACACACAGACAATATTCACCACACAAACTCAATGTAATTGTCCATGTGCTTGTAACTTGTTGTTAATACATATATTTGTTTATATATAGTTATCGGTCTTGTTTGTTTTCTTTGTCTTCTTTGGACTTAATTAAAGTCCAACATTCTCATGTAGATGGACCGGCTAGCAGGAAATTTTAACCCACATGTTTTCTTTACATCTTACCCCCTAGGTCCTCTACAGAATCATCTGCTAGGTACATTTTTGGAGGGGCACACATAAACCGTGTTAGCATCTGTATAGACATTATATCTTTTTGATATATATGATATTAAATAAATCTCATTTGAAGAAGATGGCAACTGTCCTATTGAAAATATGGAAACTAAATTTTGCTAGTTCAAATGGATTTTAGTAAATTTTACAAAAAATTTATTTGGATTAATTCTCAATATTATTAAGTTACCAATATATTTTTATTACTATACGTTTTAAATACTAATGAATAGAAAGAAAACTCTGATTTTGAACCTTCTCTGCCTTGCGGTCATCAATCTTGGGTAAAGCTCCGGGGGTAAACCCTGACGATAAATACGGAGCCGGGGTCCCTAAGACAGTCCGATGTTATGGTCAACTTCTTTCTGCAACTCCTGCGACTACACCGATACCAAACAGCAACGATGGCATGAAGAAGGGAGACATGTTGCATGGGCAACCGCCGATCTCTCATAATAACCTGCCCAGGTCTCCGACCTGGAGATGAAATTCCAACTACGCCTCACCGCGACGGCAAAACACGGGAGGTAACAGTCTACTCATGGTAGAATTCCGAAAGCCATTCTTCGCAGGGAACTAGCCACCGGCAAGTGGTCACAATGGCTACCTCATCCTCGCTTCAAGGATGTCTGCAAAAGGGACATAATGGTGATGCACATGGAGATCGAGGGGTGAGTAGACGTCGCCAACAGTCAGTCTCGCTGGAAACGCGATTTACACCGAAGAGAGAAGAAACGGTGGTTTGTCGCAAGGGAGACGCTTGTTCGAAGGAAAGAAAACACAGCGACATCGGAGGTGAGCCTTTTCGTTGCAATCGAGATTGCCACCCCATTGTGGACCTGTACGGCCATTACTGATGCTTCGCCGGCATAAGAAGTTTGGGCATAACACGAGACTGACGGATGTCTCATTACTAGCTTATAATAGCGCCGCACCGAAACCCCTATACCTAAAAATATTCTTTATTCAACACTGGAAATTTTCAGTTATTACTGGTGAGTGGACGTGTAACTTTGTGATTTTTGCTCTAACATCGATCCTCTACACGTTATGATATAAAAGATATTCTCTTAATAGTCCCAGTAGCCTGTCGCCTACCAGTGCTAGAATAATTTTGCGGAGTATTCATTGTCATTGTCAAAATCAGAAAATAGTTTAAAAAAATCTTCATCTCCTTAGGATATAAAAAGATACTCCTATGCCTCTAGGATGGTTGTTTATATCTCTACCTTTCATCCGATTTGACTCAAGTGCTCTGGCTAACACACGTTTAAATAGAGGGCTGACTATCTTTGAGGCATAGATATGCACCCGCTGTCTAGTAAGTCATCATTCTGGTCACACGCCGGTTTGAATGACTTTCCTGAGAATCTGGTGTGATACCGACTGGAAATTGTATTCCGTCAATAAAAAATGATTCTTTGTATGATTTTGTAGATTCGAGCAACTTTTAATATCTTGGGTTTTCCTTTTTTCGACTACTTCCTCTGTTTAGACCAGTGGCTTATCAGTGGAAGAATATTGCTTGTGGAATATTCATTGTCCTGGTCATAAAACAGTTAAAAAGTATTTTCTCGTCAGGATATAAAAGACTTTCCTATACCTCTATGGTGGGTGGTTATATCACTACTGCTCATCACTACTGTTTGACTAACGTCGGCATATCGTAGGCACTGCTCTGTCTAATACAACTTTGAATGTCAGGGGCAGCTGACGACTATCTCCAAGTCACAGATCTGATCCTTGTATCTAACAGTTCAACATTCTGATCAACACGCCGGTTTGAATTGGACTTCCATCAGAGTCTGGGTTGACACTGACCGGAAATTCTATTTTATAGATGCGATCAATTTTTAATATTTTTAAAGTTTGTTTTTGTTTTGTTTTTGTTGTTGTTGTTGTTTTGTTTTTTTTTTGTTTTTTTTTTATTTCCGACTACGTTTTCAGTTCAGTCTCAGTGACCTGTTATCTACAAGTGCAAGAATACAGTTTGCGGTGTAATAAATTGTCATTATTGAAAATAGATTAAGAAAATAAGAATTCCGCATCATGCACACAATTTAAAACAGGTTTCTTTTTCTGTCGTTTTTTTTTTACCCACAGATAAGCATCTTTGCTAATCATATTCTTGAAATTATATATTTTCCTTTCTCGAATAACATGACCTACTGAAAAAAAAAAAAAACTAATCAGATCAGTTCCACAGTTCCTTATAATATTTGCCGCAAAACACACAACACAAAGAGAAAAAAAATCAACAAATTGATTTTATGTATATACAACCACACGCTCTCTACTTGTTGAACTTATTTTATATAAGAAAACATGAACAACATTTTAATTATTTATAAGGCCAAATAGACAAGTTTGGAATATTCGACATTTGCACAACATGTGGAAGGCAACCGAAAAGATAGAGGAATGCAGTCAGAAACTTATAGAATAAACGTGATGAAATGCATTGTACAACAGGGAGGGAGAGGATAGTAAAATGTCAAATGCTACTAAAACCTTATGAGGAGAAATAGTTAAAAACCAAAATTCTCCCTCGTCGTAATTAATACATACATATATATATATAAAGAGAGCGATATAACGATCAAAGAATAGACTATCCTTTAAAATCCATTTGGTTATAATTCATTTTATGAATATACTAGCAGCATGGCCGGGCGTTGACCGTGCTTGATTTAAAAATCGTACGACTCATACAGCAATCGCTATCACTTGACTTAGAATATTTTTTGCCCTTCCTTGCCTTTAAAGGAGCGCCCTTTCCCGTGCTGATGTTGCTACATGCCTTACTTCTTGCCTATCTCACACTGCGAATTTTTTCTAAGCTCTATACTAAACATTAAATCTGTTACGAAAAAAAGAACTAAACAAAATGAACACAAAACGATCAGCTTTAAAAAAGGACTCGTAACTGGAAAAACCAAATGAAAAAAGAATGTTAACAACAAATACTTTTTCACACCCAACCCAGTTTTGCGGAATCAGAATCAACGTTGAGTTTAAGCAAGCGAATGAGCCAATTGGAGTAAAATGCCATGCAGATTTAAATTTTTCCCACTTGTGACGAATGCAGCTATCGATTTTTTTGCATGCTAGCATGCTAATTAACATTCGTGTCAGTCAGCTGTTGGCTCTCACGCTGACCGATAGACTCTTCCTGCCTATTCGTGGCAGCCAGGTATTAGCTCTCACTCTGGCCAGTAGAAAATGGCTCCAAACTACATAAAAACTGTCGTAGAAGCATGAAAAAATCGATTATTTTCACTATCGATGGGAGTTGAGAAATGTAAAGCCGGTCTTGGCATTTCCGCTAACTTGGAGCATGTGCATGTAAATTTTGGTGCATATCCGTCGAAAATTGCGGCCGTGCATTCGTTACACACACACACACACACACACACACACACACACACACACACACACACATCCTGCCTTTTAAAGATAGAGATACAAATATACATCTCTTCAGATCGAAGTTTTTTTCTTTTTTTTAATAAATAGAGTCAAATTGTTCTCTTCCTCTTTTAATATAATTTTTTTTCCCTTTGCTTTTTTTCATTTATTTTTTTCTCTCCCTCTTTTATATGGACAATTTGATTCAATTTATTTTAAAAAATCGGTCTGAAGAGATGAATATTTTATATATTCTTAAAATAAATTATAACCGAAACTTTGCTTTACGGAAGAAACTTTACCCTTCGGCAAGGCCTCGTTGGAGTTTCTCTCTGCTTGAGCCAGAGAGCTAGAAAGTTGAACAATATATTCACTGTTCTATTTAACGGCCCCACTCTACCTGGGTCTTGTGTGGCACAAAGCCGAGTTTATCGTAGGAAAATCTATTCAATGTTTCACGAACTCTTCTGTACTACTAATCTTATAGTAGGCGGAAGAGTCTAACATCGTCTCTTTAGTGGGAGGACACCGCAACACATTCAAAAGTCATGCTCATTAAAGTATATAATTTAATATAAAATATTTTCCTGAACCTATTTGTCTGCAGAAACTAATATATTTTAAAATAACTTGTTTATATATATTGGCATATATAAACGTGGTTTGACAATTAAGTTCCCGGAATAATATTTATAATGCCGGTGGAACTATTAAAATGAATAATCCTAGAATGACAAATATTTGTAACGGAGCGCGTCCGGATATGTTCCAAGTTTGGCTTTCTTGAAACGCAGATCCGATGAGTCACTTATTGCCGTGTTGGAGAAGTTGTACATAACTTATGTTTTAATAAGAAATATATAGAAGAAAAAAGAGCGATAATTTGTATTTACTCACCCACAACCCCACGAGGTAAGGTTGTGACACAAGGTCGGTTTAATATGGGGAACGGGGCTAAGGATGAAAAATTGCCCGCAGCCTCCTCAATCATTCATTGCACTAGCCTCGGTGCGAGCACCGATAACACTCACTCTCTCTCTCTCTCTCTCTCTCTCTCTCTCTCTCTCTGGTGCAATGAGAAAGCGCCGCTTCCAGCAGCTGTTCCCCAGGGCACCTCTCGGTATAATTTTCCTCAGTTGCGACTCTGTCCTTTGACGGAGTCGCCCTGACCGCACTCTGCCTAAAGACAGAGACACAACTGAGAGTTGATAAATAATGTGCTACAAACCACTCCTGAGAGCGATTTACAGACTAAGATCGATAATTACCTTTCCAAAAGAATCTCAAATGCAGGTACGAAAACAAAATCGAACTACGCTACCTTTAGTGATGTCTTGCCGCTCATAGCTGAGTATGTCTGCCTAATGGCACGGAAATTCGAGATTTGTTACAGACATTCTCGGGTACCGCTGTTTATTTCAACGCATTCAGAGCCCAACCGTGATTTATACTATGCTGAACAGACATTTGTTACAGTTACTGGGAAAGAGAACACTATTTGGCGTGATCAAGAGTCTGAACGAGGCTAGTCACGTTCAAAACCTCGGTCACGATGACTTGCGACTTCGTGCTAGCACGGCCATAAACAGCGCCTAAATAGTTTCGCCTGACCAATTTCACTCCCAGGACTCGGGTCAACCCGTGGCATAGTTATCAGACACTTTCCAAGGGCGCCACGCGCTGGGATCGTCAATATAGGCCGATAAAATCAAGACGTCAACTTCTAGATACACTGACCACGATAAGTCGTACCCAGTGCTTATGTTCGGTTAGTAAACGTTCTAAGGACTCAGTGACACGCTGCCTAGATCCCCATCTTTGCTAAAATGAAATGGCAATACCCAAATCTAATAAACCTTATTCTGTATGTGACGATTTAGAACTAAAAAAAAAAATAGCTAAATCTTCTCGGCTGTGGAAAACCCTCCCCTTTTCCGGTTACCATGATAGCTATAATCCCCGATTATTCAAATGTAATGTCAGTTGACATCTTGCCTTGATCTATCCACTATCCTTCTCTTCATCCTTTCCTCTATCACTCCTATTTGCTCTTGCTCCAACTCTCTGTAAACCCTTGCGTGCTAGTGGTTTCCCGCCTTGCTTGGGGTGAAACGCTTAAGAAAATTAAAACATAAGAAATATGACATAAATATGTAATCATTATGACCATAATTAACACTAACCTTTATATACACACTTCCTCCAACCACCCAACCAGCATAGACAAAAAGGCAAGGACTAATGGCCATTTTATACTTTTTATAACTTAAATTCATTAGTAGAAGGTTACTGTATGAGTAAATCGGATAAAGTGAGCGGGTAAAACATACGTAAATATAAAATAATACTGACTGAAACCATCCACATGAATGCACTGAAAATGAATTTGAAATTCGGAAAAGGTTGATGCCTGTTACTCTTTTGGTCTTCTATATTTTCTTTCTTAATGAGACCTTTATACATGCAAATAATGTGTTGTTATTATTATGTGTTGATGACACACTTTGCAAGTCGATACAACATTATACTCATCGCGAAAATTATATGTCATCCTCATCGCTATCCTCATCATCAGAC
>OZ010593.1:11174264-11279264 GCA_963932145.1 Acanthosepion lycidas | reverse complement strand
GCCCTTCACTGGATCATGTGTCTGCACAACACCCTGTTCTTTGAAGCTCTTAATAAGATTTATCTTTTTGCTATCACTCCTTATCGCTTATCCTTATCACTATCCTTATCAAAGATAGGCAACAACGTCAAGCCTGGTAAGTACTTAGATGAGTTACTGTTTGGGAACAGTAAATGCTGTAAGCTTAGATGTGTAGATGGTGTAATTATTAATGTTTTGGAATTGTTCACTGTAGAGCCAACTTGAATTCCTTTTTGCTTCGTTATATTCACTTACAAACAAATAAAGGTAAAATTCCACCTTTTCTCCCCCAAGCTATGGTTATGGTTAATTAGTAAAATTTCTATCACTTATCTCAAAAACATTCCTTCAATCTAAATCTATTTTTTGGTTTTAAATAACCTGCAAAGGTTTGATAAGCCGTAGAAAATGAATCAGTCAACAGTTCTGCGAACCATTTACACAAGTTCGTTAGATAAGTTTGGTAGTGCTTTTACTCAGTATCGAATGGGCTTCCAGAATACATCCATAGACACACATACATACATACATATATATATATATATATATATATATATATATATATATAGTCGACTCTCCTGTCGAGTTCGACATATGAGGGTCAAGCAGATCAGGTCCCAGTAATCCCACAGCGGCACATGAGATTTGATTATAGTGGTGAAGGTTTCTAGCCACACTTTTTGAAGTGCCACAAGGTCCCCAAACGACCCTCCGCAGGTTTTGAATTCAGAGTTGTCCTTCTCTTAGACGAGTTGCCATCCAAGGCTATAGAATCCAGTCTTTCATGCTATTTACCCATAGCTAGAGGAAGAAGGAGAGGATTCACACGTTTCCCAAGGGTATTAGCACGTAAGAGAATGTAATGGATTCGACTAGAATTCGAACTCGTCTCTCCGATTCCTGAATCCATTAGTCAACCATGCCGTATATATATATATATATATATATATATATATATATATATATATATATATATATATATATATAAGTATTATTAGGAGGATTTGAAATAATCATAATTAAGTAATTCATCGAGACTAGAAGAATTTCGGCAGAATGCAAAATGCACAGGGTGGCTGTTTAGTCCTATTTTTGGGACTCATCAGCAGTGCGTATCCACTACCGAGAATTGAACATGGACCTTTACACTACGATGCAAGCGTCATAGGAACTGCACTAACGGGCCCCGATGGCGAAGTGTTTACTAATTAGACTCGATGTAGCGCCGCTCCTCACAAATTCCGTGGTGTAACTCCTTCGTGTTTCCATTACCCAACGGACTGTATACCCGCCAGGCACGTCTTCTATTCCCAATTCGCTCCATTCAGAGCATTAGAAGCTGGTTCAAGCAAGGATATAAAAGCATGGAAATTATTAGGACGATTTGAAATAATCATTTTTAAGTAATTCATCGAGTCTAGAAGAATCCTCAGCTGAAATCAAAAAGTATTGGACTTCTTCACTCTGTTCATTTTCTTCAGTGTGTCCCATGAGTGTTACATTCTCCAAGTCTTCTTTCCTCATTTTGTAACCTAGGAATTTTAATTCTCTCGTTCTGTTTTCTAAGGTATTTTGGTTTCATTTTTCTTCAAACATTCTTGTTACTCACGTGTTTAGTCCATGAATTTCTCAGTATCCTTCAGTAGAACCACACTGTTTACCTCAAATCTATAAATCATTTCCGACGACATTGTTCGCCGTTTCATTAGAGGAATAAATAGTAAATATTAAAGAAGATTGGACAATAAATCGAAATAAATAAAGAAATACTACGTAACATTTCAGAACCATTTGTTTGTAACGAAATCTTTTTCCTTCTTAATACTATTCTTAGCATTTGAAAGGCATCTTGCTTTGTTCCAATGTACCTTCGAATTTCGATGTTGCTACTTCCGTCGACTGTTAAATCTCATTATGGTTATTTAAATTTTCGCATATTTTCCATATCGGTTTCTCAGAAACGTAGGTCTCTACTTGAGTTCTTACTTTTACTTACGGTCTTGTAAAAGTATTGAAGAATCATTGGTAGAATATGTGGATTATGTTTATCGTGTTAGAAATATCCGAAATGTACTTTTTTTTTTTTGTTTTCTTTTTCATCAATGCTACAAGCTTGATGTATATGGTTGCTAAAATGTTGCATTGTCTTGGAAAAGGAGAAAACATATTTCCCTGTCGTGATGACATGACTTGAGTAACTCATTTCTTGAAATTAATTTTGAACAGGCTGTCAACTTGCTTGCGTGCCGTGAGGTTGGGATCAAGCGCAAATGGCGTCCTTTTTATCGTTTGAAATCTGTAAAGAAATAACTTTCCACAACGCATGCGCCAATTTTTTTCCTCTTGTACAGCCAATTTTTTTTTTTAAATTGTATGTGTACATTGCCACCATTCCCATTGTCAACAGGTTTAAAAGCGGAAACAGCAAAAGAAAATTCAGATCCTGTCCATAAATATGCATACGTCAAAAATAGAATAAGCAGAACTATAAAATTTGAAGGATGATGTGAATAGAAAAAAATACAAGTCCGGCCGGAAAGTAAGCAAACGTAATCTAGAATGGAATTATTATTTAATGTGTGATATTTATTTAATATTTTTAAATTTAAAGCTTAGGAATATTACAAAAGTCACAGCAGCACATCATTTAAGGGTATTTTCTAATAATTTTATAACTAGGTTCAGGTAGAGCCGGTTTTTGTTTTATATAACAATAATTTTAAAACTACCGGTTCAAATTATGACATACGGACATATTTTCTTCAACTCGGTATTGTATTTCATTTTTACTAAACTGCTAGAAATTCAGGTAATAGTCAGTTTAAAGATGTAATCACACGATTTGACCTCTGCCATCGGCCATTCCGTCGACCCTATGTAATCATCCACTATTAATTGACGCAGACATCGAGAAAGATTTATCTTTGTGACATCGGTCAAATGGAAAAATAACTTGGAATTGCAGCCATGAAATAGTATCTATAACTGCAAACTCGATCAAGAACTTCTAATTTTAGGTTTTTCATTTCCTATAACACTAATAGAATGGAGGCGGTATAATAGAAAAATTACAAATAAAAATACGTAAATGCGGCTAGTAGAAATATGGCCAAAAACAGCACAAACGAAATAAAAAAAGCGGGAAGAATGAGTTTTAAGAGAAGAACAACGAAAGTAAAAGTAATATCAATTTTGTTCGAGTCAAAACAAAATAAGTATGGAAATCTGTGATGGACATATTTCGGAGAAACAAGAGAGAGAAGGAAGGGAGAAAAGACTGGAAAAAATAGAAGAGAAGAGAAAATTAGAAAAAAGTGAAAAACTAGAAAGGCGGGAGCAAGAAATGTGAATTAAAAGTACAAAGCAGGCAATTAATGTGTAAAGCGAAAGGCAAAGAATGCCGGGAGAAATGTGAAAAGAAAAGTTTAATTTTGCTTTACAATTGGGGGAAGAAAGAAAGGAAGAAAGAAAGAAAGAAAGAAAGAAAGAAAGTAAAGGAAGCTATACAAAGTAAAGGAAGGAAGGAAGGAAGGAAGGAAGAAAGAAAAAAGAAAGGAAGGAAGGAAGGAAACAGAAAAAACAAAGAAAGAAACAAATATATACAAAGGAAAGTAAGAAAGAAAGGAAGGAAGGAAGGAAGGAAACAGAAAAAACAAAGAAAGAAAGAAATATATACAAAGGAAAGAAAGAAAGAAATGCAAATGAAAGCAAAAAAGATATACAAAAGAAAGAAAGAAAGAAATACAAAGGAAAGAAAGAAATGAAAGAAAGAAAGAAAGAAAGAAAGATATAGAAAGGAAAGAAAGAAAGAAAGAAAGTAAGAAAGAAAGAAAGATATACAAAAGAAAGAAAGAAAGAAAAATATACAAAGTAAAGAAAGAAAGAAAGAATAAAGAAAGGAAAATAGAAAGTAAACACTAATGACAATCCAAACAAAAAAAGAAAGATAGAACAAAAGAAAAAAAGTAAAGTGAAAGAAAGTTAAGTGAATAGTAAATGCTAAAAAAAGATTGGAGAATAGATCAAAATATATAAAGAAATAAAGAAAAATGAAGGAACGAAAATAGAAAGTCAGAATTAAAGACGATATGACGATAGAAATAAAGAAAGAAATAAAAAAAATAGAAAGAAAGAAAGTTAAGTGAATAGTAAATGAAAAAAAGATTGGATAATGCAAAGAATAAATAGCTGAATAAATATATATATATATATAAAAAGAAAGAATGAAAGCAACGAACAAATTTAAAAGAATGAAATATAAATTTTACCGAAACTTAGAAATCACTGAAGGAAGAAAAGGGAATGATAGATAAAATGAATTATGCAATTAAAAAAAAATTAAGAAAGTAAATAGTAAACATGTACGTAAAAAGAAAAACAGAAAAAAAGAATGAAAAAGAAAAGGAACATGGAAAAGTAAATGAAAAATTATAGGAACTAAACAATTAAGAATGTCGGAAAATATAAGAAACGATGAAAGAACAGAAGAGAAATAAAGTTTAAAAGCCAGAAATATGCGCCACCATAAACAAATTGATTGATTTAATAAAAGGGAGGAACTATCGTTATGAATGTTAACGGGAACAAAACTAAAACAAGATTAAGAATTTACAAAATGGCCGCAATGAAAATGAAATGAAAGGCGAAAAATGAGTACAAGCAAACCACAAAAATTTTGGAAATAAACTGGCAAAGATTGATAGGAAATTTGGAACGGGGTGAAGGATTAAGCGAGGAAGTCGTGGGAGAAAAGAATAGAACGAGTAACAGCCTAGGAAAGGAAAAACATATTAAATATTAAATAAAATTAAAAAAAAATTATAGGTCAAAATCTTAAACGGGGAAACTCCTAAACAAAACCCGATAAAAATAATCTAAATGACAATGTCGTCTAAAATGTCGGTGGTAGTCATTTTTAGCCATGTTTACGAAAGATTACTGCAGATATGATATGATATGAAACCACGATTACCATCGGCAGCTGTAATCATGTGTTAAGAAGAAAATATATCATCGTGGACAATTTACAAATACACAAAGACACAGTTCAATTTACACACTCATACATGCATGCATTGTATATATGTTAGCAAAATATATAAGAGAGTATATATGTATATATATGTGAATATCTCCCTCTCTCTCCATCTCCCTCTCTCTCTCTCTCTATATATATATATACACGTTTCATTAAATAATATAGACAAGTGTTTTCTATTTATTTTATGTAATTTTTTTCGTAACTTCTGATAAGTTTAATAACATTATCGTTGAAAGGATAAAGAAATTCACAATAGTGATCCATATTTTTTTAATACAATCTAAGCTTTCGGCTTACTTAAGCCATTATCAAAGATGTCAATTACAACATATTAAACAATATACGGACACGACAGTGATGATAGTCTGTCAATGTTTACATAGATGATTTCTAAGCAACGATAAACACACCGCATCTCATGACGTCACACATGACCACACGAGAGTGAATTGTAGAAGTATGAATCGAAAGCCGACAGACTATATATTTAGTTTAAAATACAAATAACTACTTATGAACGGGGTCTTTTTTACTGGATATTTTAGCGGTATTTTCCGGTAGTAATTACCTCCTCTTGCAAATTCGGTTTATTTTTGTTTACTGTTTAAGCCTTTAACTAGCACAAATATCTATTTTATTTCTCATAAAAAAAATACAACTTTCATAATTATTGTAAGTTGTTTATATTTTTGAGAATTAGTGTTTTATTAAAAAGCCTGTTTACAAGCTAATCTCGGAATTAACTCTACTTTTATGTAAATAAACATTACTTTTGTAATTTAATAATGGATTTCAAACTTTATTTTCCAATTTATTTTGAAAAATATTTTTGTGTAATTTCTGATAATACATATATTTTCTTTATCAGATATTTTAATAAGTATAGCAAGAAAATACATCTCAAAGGGCCTAGCACACCGTGGAATTTTGGTAGCCTTAATCAGAATTCCCCGGTATGCTGTTGAGTTGATCAGGGGTGATGTATCTTCCAATCTTCGAGCCAGCCTTGCCAATGCATTGCTCTTGGATTTCACGGCTATGGGCCTTCTTATCCGCAATACAAAGATATTTATATAGATAAATGTAAAATTGATAGAGCAAAGGCTAAAGTGAAAACAAATGCCCATCAACAGCATGATGAAAAGGTGGAAAATCTTTGTATTGGAGTTGATGGGAGAACTGACAAAGACAAACTAATGTACAAGAGAATAGTGAAGGAAAATGAAGAGAAGACTGAAAAAAAAACAAGAGACCAGAACGCCATTTTGCTGTCACAAAGATGATATATGAAAGGGAATATCTGACACCTAAGCTTCTTCCTAATATTGGTGCAACTGATGTGGATCTTTCCGAGCAAGTGGCTAATGTTTTGCATGAATTCAACAGTGTAAGCACTATCAAGGCTATTCTTGTTGACAAACACTAATGCCAATTCAGGCTGTGAAGGTGGATTTGCTGCAAATCTAGAAAGAAATCTTAAATGAAATATTCACACTATTGGTTGCTCCTTGCACCAAAATAAACTTCCGTTTAAAGCTCTTTTTAAACATGTAGACGGTATCACAAAAAACCCTGCCACACTCAATGGTCCAATGGGTACATTACGTGCAAATGATTACCATAATTTACCCCAAATATCATTTTCAGCTGTTGAGAGTCCTCTGGATTCTATTTCTAAAATTGAAAATGCAGATACCCTTAGTTGTGACCAAAGACTCATTTATGAATATAGAGTTGGTATTTCTAGAGGTAAGGTGGACTCTAGATTTGCATCATGGAAAATTGGTCCATTAAACCAAGCAAGGTGGTTAACTTTAGGCATCAGTCTGATGTGTTTATGGACTCATGGTGCATACCCACGAAATATTTCAAGCTAAGTCCGCAGTTCAATAAATTTTATTGTGAATGTGTATGCCATTTCTGGTTCGAAAATAAAATAAATAACAAGTTCCACAATCAGCAAATATATATTTTCAATATGATCCAAAGGATTAGGAACCAACCTTATGAAATCCAACAGATCCCATTGAAAAATATACAATACAATTCTTTCGCCTTACTGCCAGAAAATATCTTATATTCAATGGTTGAATCTGATGAACTGGAAGTAAGGAAAGAAGCTATAAAAAGAATTTGGGCCATTAGGTTAGTAAATATTTATTCATATAAAACTGACTAAATTAGTTATTCCGATTTATGGAATCATTTTAAGGATTTTATCTAATTTCAACATAAATATTAAAGCAGTACAGAGTGCATTTAAAAAAAACAACAACTCAATTTTCATATTCTTTCCAGAGCAAACCAAGAAAAGATTAAAAAGAATCACTACTATCAATTTTAAAGCTATGCACTGGACTTACAAGATCTGTCATTAAGTGGAGTTTGTGAACCACGACTCACAAGAATTTTCTGAAAATGAACTTTGGGAATAATTATGGTACGAAGCTTGACTTGCCAGATTTGCTCTCACATTCCCAAGGTATGGAACGAGCAGTCAAGTTAACAACAGAAGCTTCCCAATCTGTGTATGGCTTTGAAGCAAGGCACCAGCACATAATAGCAAAAGGTTTGTGTCAGAAATTGAGACCATCAGTTTCATCTGAGGGTTCTTATATGGAGTTATTTGACTCTATATATTAAGCCCTATTAAACTATTCTTTATTTTTCCATATTTGTTTGTTGTATTTTCATTCAAAACGGAAAAAAATCAATTTTTTAATGTATTCAACTAATACTGCTTAATTCATGAGGTAAAAAACAGCATTTCAAAGTCATCAGTGATTATGGGGTGGGGGTCAGATTTTCAATTTGAAGTTTACTTATAATTTTTAAATTTTATTTCATTTTGATAAAACAAAATAACATCATTCCCTAATTTAAATAGTGAAAATGTTTTTTTTTTTATCAATATATAGTCCAAATCTTGCAAAATCATTGATTTTTCAGTGCATTTTTGGCTACAAGCTTTGATGCCAACCCCCCCCCCTAAAAAAAAATGTTGAAGTGTCAGATCTAATTTTTTGTATTAGTACTTAATAGGTCAATAAACAACTTTCGGTACATTATTCTTTTTGATATTTTAAAAAAAGTGAAAAATCAACCTGCCCTAATATATATATATATATATATATATATATATATATATATATATATATATATATATATATATATATATATATATATTTCTATATGAAATTTGTCACTTTTAACATGATAACAATCGCAAGCATACAGCATTGAATACGAATTGTTACAGGCAACGATAACAAGTGTTTTAGTCGTCTTGACTAAACCCTACAGAATATCAGTGGAAGGGCTTTACACTTCGATTTCTTCAGAGCAATTGTTTAAGATTGAGTTATGCTAAAGTGATTTGGACTTCATTTCTGCTTGTTTCAGTTTTCGAAGTCACGTCATATCAAGACGATACTAAATATTGTGCACATTTGCGGATAAATATTGGCGTATTAACTTCTGATGTTTTTATAAATAAATTTATCGGAAAATCTTGTATTTCATCATCGACAATATAGTACCTCATTTTTTTATATGATCAAGCTGATGAATACAAATGTCGAAATATTGTAAGATGCTCTTGTCAGTGTGGTTAGATAGATACATAAAAAGGAATAGACAGAGATAGATAGAAAGAATCTGACTGGTTTAGATAGTTTGATAGATAGGTAGGAACAGGTCAGAATAGACAGATATATATATAGAGAGAGAGTTAGAAACTGACTGGGATAGATACATACATACATCGTGTGGATTCATCACAGTATTTACTCTGTTCCCCCAGTAGGACAATATGTGTGACACAAGGTCTATTTTGACTCAAGCGCGTACAGCCAGGACAGGAACAAAAATTCCCCTCAGCTCCCGCAACGTTTCGGCCGTTGTTCTCTGCGGCCTTCTTTAGGTGGTTGGAATGTCGAACTGAACCCTTTATTTCGCTCACTGGGGTAGACTGTTCTACTTCCACGTGCTATGTTTAATGAATGTCAGGTATCAGTTATCTCCTGTTTATTCTTCTCTACAAGTTCTCCACTGCCTTAACCGGGTATTGAACTCACACTCTTTGGGTCATGTCACTGGATCTAACCGACGACTTTATCCACTGTGCTATTTAAAATTTCTAATATTAAAGTTACATACATTACATATAATTTTTAAAATATCTATATTTAAGTGATATGTGCATACATATATGCGCATGTATATGTGTGTGTGTGTGTGTGTGTGTGTGTGTGTGTGTGTATGATACTAAAATAATATTTGCTCACTTGTGAAGTTTGTGAGGCAACTCGTTGTCCACATGAAACTCAGTAGCGTAAAAAGTGTTAAGTATCGTTTTTTCTTATATTATCCAACCCTTCTTTTCTCATTATGTTCCTTAGAAATTCCACATGTCTCTTTCTGCTTTTAAGTACAGGTTTTCTTCTTTTTTTTTTCATCGTCCATAATACTTCCTCGTTGTCGACATACTCTTTTCACGGTATTCTCAGCATACTTTCACGGAAGCATTACACTGGGCTGAAAACATTTCCACATCATTACATTTTCGCTGTCTTTAGGTGTTGATTCAATCCAGAAAGTAGCGGATTGTGGCTCTCCACAACTTCCTATGCTTTTTAGCTCTTGGCAGTAATTGTTTATTATCATGCTCCTTGACTTCCATTTATAACCAGTCCCGTTTGCATTTATCCTATATTATCAAATGTTTTATGCCTTATAATCTATCTATCTATCTATCTATCTATCTATCCTCCCTTCTCTTTTTTGTTTATTTATTTGAATCTATCTATCTATCTATCTATCTATCTATCTATCTATCTATCTATCTATCTTTATCTTTCTCTATCTATCTCTTTATATCTCAATATATCTCTGTGTATGTTTCATTTTACATCAAACACTCTCCTTATAGTGTCATTATTTGTTTGGTTATACTATATATATATATATATATATATATATATATATATATATATATATATATATATATATATATATATATATATGATGAGTTTAATAACATTAATATTGAACGAAGGAAGAAATTCACAATATTGATCCATAGTTTTTTAATACAATCTAAGCTTTCGGCTTACATAAGCCATTATCAAAGATGTCAATTACAACATATTAAGCAGTAGACGGAAAAGACAGTGATGATAGGCTGTGATTGTTTACACAGATAATTTCTAAGCAACGATAAACACGTGCATATAAGACGCTAGAAGCGAAAATTGCACCGCATCTCATGACGTCACACATGACCACGCGAGAGTGAATTGGAGAAGTATGAAGTATGGGAAGCCATGGGTATAAACCAATGGCTTCTGTTACCAATTATAGACATTATAATGTCTATAATTGGGAACAGACGTTATGAAAAGAATTTACATAAAATAGACAACACTTGACTATATTATTTAATTAAACGTGTATGAATGAAAAGATTCTGCCTAAATACACACACACACACACACACTATATATATATATATATATATATATATATATAAACATATTTACAGATATTAATTGATGACATATTAATACACACAATGAAAAGAACCTGCAGATATTTGAGCCCATCTACATTAAAAGGAAGCAACCTACACTCAACAAAATTACATTTCAAACTAGTCACAACACATCACATTACATCTAGACATTGGTTCTGTTGTTAATACTTTGGTCTATCGAGTGGTATGACGTCATAGAAATGCATCTTGAATTTACGATCTACGTCAACTGTTCCGCGAGCTTTATCGACGCGTAGCAGTTTCCTTTGTCAAAATAATAAAATATCATCTTTGACAGTGGATGTCTTTGTTTCATATCTGTATAACCACTGTGAGGGTGACTCATGCCAGCTGAAATCTTAGGACTAACTTAATAAAAAATATCCACATGTTGGACAATTCTTGTCTTTATTTTTACCCGAAATTAAATCAAAAATTCGAACAGCTTATGATCAGACATAATAGATATTCATTGTCTGCTTTATTTAACAATATATGTTTAAATAATGATCTGCTGCTCCAATACACTACACACACACATATATATATATATATATATATATATATATATATATATATATATATATATATATATATATATATATATATATATAAGACATTTTTATGTTTATACATTTTTTTTTATAGATACACATATTTAAGTAAATGCTCTTTTTTATAATAAATATTATTAATAACATTCACCGGGCTGAATTTCCGAGAAATTGTAGTAGAAAATATTCGTCCTCCGACAGGTATGGAACCTGTATCCTACACGGAACCATCATATAGCCTGACGTGCTTCTACCGATTTATCCGTCTTTTGAAATAAATCTATTCGCAATATGAGTTGATTTTAGATTTTATTGTGTAATTATTTCTGCTCTATAATAATAAATACATTGAGCTATTTTGTGAATCATTTAAAAATATATATATATATATATTGTGTGTTCCCTGTATAGATGTAGATATTCATAAGTAAAATTACCTATATTATTATATATTGAGAAACATGTCTGAGACTATTTAAGAATATGAAGAGGAAAATGTGACAAACTTATCTGCTCGAATATTGTGTTATTCGTAATGCTATGGAGTGAATTGTGTTCGTTTTGTCCGCTGGGGAATCAACATCAAAGCAAAATGGTGTCAAAACGCGGATAATTTTTTTCATTATAATATATCGATCGATTTGCCATCACGAGTTGAGAATTCAAACATTTTCGCGCTTGGGCCAGGGCAGTTAATTCGATTATTTACAGACACAAACTATAGATTAATTTACGGACAATAACTAAAGATTAATTCTTTTACTGAGGAAGAACAAGTACAAGCTCAAGCTATATTTCAAGACAATGACTTTTATGTCAACTCAAACGTGTATATATATATATATATATATATATATATATATATATATATATATATATATGTTTGTGTGTGCGTGTAAATACATAGAAACATAGGAAAGAACATGTTAGGTTAATAACCCGGTGTTCTTTAGAATTTTTTCTTTTATTTAAAAAAACAACAGTGCTCCATACAGAGGTAGTGGTTAAATTATAATTATTGTTTTAGAAATATGATTCCTTCGCTACATAAGAGTTCTCATGTTTCAAAAACAAGAGTCAAAAACCTCAATATAATTATTGAAATTAAATTGAATTAAAGTATCAAACACTGTTTCATCCTCAAGTGAATAGTTAGGAAACTAAATTCCTAAATCTAGATTTAGGAATCTAGCTTGCTAAATTTTCGCTTGAGGAAGCAAAAGGACTTATATATATATATATATATATATAAAGAAAGAACAGTAAGATATATAATCCGGCGTTCTTATAGATATTTTTTTATTTTTACAAAATAGTGCTCAATGGATATTTACAGAGCATTAATATTATAAATTAATTGATTTAAAATATGTTTTTTTCCGCTACACAGTTCTAACCATGTTCCAAAAAATTAAATTCGGACCATCCATTTTTGAAACATGGTTAGAACTGTGTAGCGAAAAAACTATATTTTAAATCAATTAATTTATAATATATATATATATATATATATATATATATATATATATATATATATATATATAATATTTGTAAAGAATAAATGAATTTTTAATCCTACGCCTTTATTACATGAAACATTATTATATTGGATACTTCTTACTTGAAGTTGTCTATCTCAAATAAGAAATGTTCACTAGTATTTCTTTCGTTTTTTTTTTTTATAAGCATTTCACGCCAAGCAATGCGCCAATAATGCGCAAGGGTTTACAGAAAGTGAAAGTAAGATAGAATGTGCGTGAGAACAACTTTTGGAGTAGAACAGGCGATTACATTTAACTGTTTCGACAGTAAAAGGGTGGGACTGAGATGCCAACCTAGTAGCACGCTTAAATTCATGCAGTTGGGGTACCAGCGAAAATAGCTGGTCAGAGCAGATGCCATGGAAATACTTGTAGAAAAAAAACAGAGTGAAAGCACATCACGCCTTATGAAAAAGTGACTGTAGTCGAGATGCCAAGTCAGGATCGATGACACTGTATATCCCTCTTTGGATTTTGTCGTGGAACTCAAGATGAACAGTGGGGGCACCTGACAAGTCTGCAAGTCTATGTGTAATTTCTTCCAGTTGATCAGTAGTAGCTGATCGTTTTAGTTTATTGTATATGCCTTGTTTACTACAATTGAGAAGGCAGGAACGCACAACAACCGAAACGTTGTAATAAATATGGCGACAAAGTTGAGGGCAATAGTCCGAATATTGTAAATAGTGTACATAATACATTATCTCAGAAATATAGACAGATACTGAAGGGCCAAAACGTTGTGATAAATATGGCAACAAAGTTGAAGACAATAGTCCGAATAATGTAAATAGTGTACATAATACCTCATCTAAGAAATATAGACAAAAACAATTATGTCCTTCCTTTCAGTGCAAACAATTATTTTTATTTCATGGGCGACCTTCACTGGATATCGCTATTAATTTAGATTAATCCCAAATTTATTTCAAAGTAATAAAAATTGTTCCCATACAAAAAATCGTTGCCAAATATCGCCGAAAACAATCGAAGTAATGCTGACTTGTGAATCCAAAATTTCAGGCTTGCAGATCTCATTATCCGGCCCGGAATGATTTTAATCTGCTCACGGAGTTGGCTGAATTCGAAAATTGTATAATATTTTGGTCTACAGCCTCTGTGAATAAAGTTGAAAGACTTTGACACAGTGACACACTGACATTCGCATTTATTATATACATGGACGCGGTTCGAAGACGCTCTAATTCACTTTAATACATATATCAATAACTAGCAGTAGAGCCCGGCGTTGCAGTAAGAGATAGATCAAGTATCGACCATCATAAAGACTGAAAAATAAAATTGCAAAGATTATTGTTTAAGATTGACGGACATGCATGTCTTAATTAGTTTTTTTTTTGTTTTGTTGTTTTTTTGGGGGTTTTTTTTACGAATTGGTCAAACCCAAACTCAAACAAAAACATTGTTTTAAATCGTTATGAGTCTACCGATTGAATAGAATTTTATTATTAACAATTATCTTGTAAATGGAATTTTTAAAGCATTCTGAATGTAAAAATAATGAAAAAAGTGTGCAAGGCAATAAGAAACACTACCTGCCAAAAAAAACGTGATTTTTTGTTGAAATCGGTTGAAAAATGTAGGAAATCCGATCCATATATAAAAAGGAACACACACACACACACAAACAACCTGGGTTTAAGTATAACTCGATATGAGTTGTCCCCCTTTCATTCTCGTGATGCTTCTTAATCGTGTTTTCAAATTGATTTCATGCAAAAACAATTGTGTTTTTCCGATTGTTGGCGCTGTCAGAACTACCGCAAGGTAATTTTACGTAGTCCTGTGAAGTTTTGTTGAAATCAGTTGAAAAATGTAGGAAATCCGATCCAATATATAAACGTACAGACACACACACACAACCTGGGTTTTATAATAAGTATGATTACCACAAGCGCATTGAATTAACACTAAAATTCACGCATTACTCATTTACATTATTTACTGTTATCCTCATCTTCATTGCCGAATTGGCATCGTTTTGGTTGATGTACGCTCCAAACTTCTTCAGGTGATTGGAATTTCAAACCGAACACTTTCTAGTTCCACGTGACATGCCTCTTCCGGATATCTCGGTTATTTCCCTTTAACTTAAAACTTTCGGTGCATCGCTGCTGTAGCCTTGTATTGAACTCACAAATCTTTGTGTCTAGTCACTGGATTTAACCAACGTTTTTATCTACTGAGCTATGTCGAAATTCCAACCACGTGAAGAAGGCCGGATCGTACAACTGTCAAAACGTTGAGAATATGGCAATAAAGGTGAGGATAACAGTACGAATAATGTAAATAATGCAAATAATAACAATACCCCATCTTAGAGATACAGACAAATCGTAATGATCATAAAAGAATAATGTATCCAAATACTTTTCAATGAACCCATAAACACGTATGGAAATTATGCTATCTACCAACCAAGAATTATGTAGAAATCCATAGACTTTCGCCAGTGTTTACGCAACAAAAGGATTTCTTTAGATTCTAATGGGCGTAATCTATGCACGGCATCACACAAGAACAACTTCACTAAAAATAACTGAAGAAAGCTTCCTAAAGCACTGGAAATAATACCCTCAATCTAAAAAAAGAATAGGTTACGAATACATATGGTAATTTAATTTAATCGTAATGAAAAAATATTTTCTTTGTTCAAAAAAGACTTCCAAAATCTTAATCTAGCTCGTCTAATTAAAGCATTCTGCAAACTCCCAATTGGCGCAGGACAACACACACCTAATGTCCTATCACTAGTTTCATCTTCCACGCTAAAAAGACCAAATGCTTTACGATGCAATTAGGCATTTAATAAAACGACGGTGTAAAATCTGTAAGCACGTTGTCATCGTAGAAACCCACATTTGTCCAGGCACGGAAGTTAAAATACACACCCGCATTTTAATTGTAAGAGTTCCGGAAATAGTCACCTGATTGTATGTAATATCTGTGACATAGGCAATTATATTGAAAATGTTGGATTTGAATTTCGTCTCCCAGTTAGCAATCACAAAATGGCAATGACAGACATCTCTAATTCCTCTATTATAGCACATTTCAACTTATGTAATCATCGTGTAGAAAATGTTAGATTCATATTTCTAATGACTTCGTATAATTCTGAAACTAGACGAAGCTTAAAATAATTTCAACATCTATTTTAATATCCACAATTTAAATTTAAATGGAGACCCAGGAATTCTCAACAATTCAATTTTTTGCAACATAAAACAGAAACAGCTCCGTTTTTTATGTTTGATTTCTTGATTGATTATTGTGCTCCGGATTACCAAGCCTTTGCAGAAAATATTTAATTAATTAATTTATTTAATTATTTTTTGAGTAATAATTATTGAGTGATACAATTTTTGCTAATTAACCCATAGTTAGGGTGAGAAGAATGGGATTCATATCTTTTTCTAAAACTATTTGAGCGTAAGTGAATATACCAAACCCATCTTGAAATGGAGGTCGGATTTCCAATTAACAATTCAGAGTCATTTTTATCTACACCACTCGCATTGCTAGGTTTGCTGCTAAGAAATTTGGTTTACTAAGACGTGCTTGATTTTTATTTTATTTCCAGAAATCTTACATATTTATAAGTCTACCATTCGACCATGCTTTGAATATTGCTGACACATATGGTTTGTTGCACCTGCTGTATATTTAGAGATTCTTGAAAAAATCTGAATTAGGCAACAATAAACTACAGAACTCAAAAATGTCTCGTTCTATGTCGCTTTCCCAACGCTGTAATGTAGCTTCTCTGTGAATTTTCTATAAAGATTTTCATGATAAATTTTTAAATGAATTATTCGCTCTAATTCCTGCATTTTATGAATTTAAGCGCAGTACTAGATTGGCTGACAGGTCTCATTAATTCACATTTTCATTGAATGGATGCAGCCGTAATTTTTATGCTGAAAATTTATTTTCTCAGCCGTGGAAATCTCTTCTGGCTCCATGATTTATATCCAACATTGATCTTCAAAAATGTAAATACAATGTCAATCGACATCTACCGTCTTGATCACTCATCATTTATTCTTGCTACTTTTCTTTTTACTTATTCTTTCACACTCAGTAACCCTTTCTATTCTTAGTGGTTTTACTCCTTGCATGGCGTTATATATTAAAAAAAAACTTCCATTCTCAAGCAACCATCCATCTAGGTATTGACCATGCACGACGTTGCTTAACTATGATGATCGTAGAACTAGTGCTTCAACATGATATAGTTGTAAAAGGTGTGTGTCTGTGTTTAGTGCAAATAATAATAAAAGACATGGCTATGAATAGACGCTTATATATTTCTCGAGTTGCTTATTTTCATTAGGATTTGCTGGTTATATATATATATATATATATATATATATATATATATATATATATATATATATATATATATATATATATATATATATTAAAGACATTTTTATGTTTAATGTTCTTTTTATAGATACAAGTATTTAAGTAAATGCTCTGTTTATAATACACAGTATTAAATAACATTTACCGGCCTGAATGTCCGAGATATTTTCATAGAAAATATTCATTCTTTGACAGGATTCGAACCTGCATCCTATACGGAACCATCATTTACGCTGACGTGCCTTACCGTTATGACGGTTCCGTATAGGATCCAGGTTCGAATCCTGTCAAAGAACGAATATTATTTAATACTGTTTATTAAAAACAGAGCATTTACTTAAATACTTGTATCTATAAAAAGAACGTTAAACATAAAAATGTCTTTAATAAATAAATTGTCGGACTTTGTCCATTTCTTAATGTAATATATATATATATATATATATATATATATATATATATATATATATATATATATATATATATAGTGAACAAATAAATATACCGGGTTGTATATTGATAAACTTTCAACTGAAGATAGATATAAAAGGAATGCGATATCTAGCTAGATAGGTTTGAATAGGTCAAAATTCCTCGACTGGTTTCAGCCAACGCGGCCATCATCAGGAGAAAAAAAATTCTGCTTGCTGGTAGCAGTGAACTACAGAAATGAATGTCTTGATGGAGAAAATGAACTTTTGTCTGTAGTTTTCGTTTGTTTTTCATTTTTTTACATGGATTTTGGTTAGCCTTGTGTTGGTCAAAGAGTCCCTTTTAAGTTGATTATTTAAGATAAGAGCTAGATTGATTCATTCTGCTCTGAATTCCCTTGGTCATTTTGACAGTTTTATTGGTTCCTGGAAAGGTTATGTGTCTCTGTTAAGTGTGTGCGCGTTATTTGGTTCTTAGGGAGTGAGTGAGTATAATGTGTGTAAGTGTATATATTACTATGGGTGTGTGTTATCATTTGGTTCATTAGGGAGTGAATGATGTGTGTAATTGTGTATATTCGTGTGGGTGTGTTTATAAATGTGAGGCCTCGACAAACTCCGTAACCATGTCTATCTTGTGTGGGTGAGAAATGTGGGTAGGTCCTGGTTTGTATATATATATATATATATATATATATATATATATATGAATGCTCATTTAAATTTATTTCGAGAATCTCTTTCTAATTGTCTATTTTTTATTAATATTAATACTATTTTTATAGTCAGTATTAGCATCATAACTATTCTTAACAACCTATAGTCACAGATAAGATCTTATTTACTTTCAAGCTTCCAGTTTTATAATATCTTTTTTTTCATATTTTTTTATTATTTAATTCTCTTCATCTCATATTCTCGCCTATTAGTACGCAAATACCTCAGAGCAAAAGGCGTTCTCAGAGACACACCTCACTATTTATAGTTGGCTCCATCTCACTGGAGTAAGAAATAAATAAAAAGGATAGGCAGAAACAAAAAAATTCTTCATCATATGCCTCAACCAAATGGTTGTTGATACCCCGTCTGTAGTCACTGATGTCTACTTGATTTGACATTTATCCCTTTAGATATAGCAATGCTATTATAATTATTCTTGCCCCCCCTCCACCACTTCGTTCGTTTGAACGAATATTACATCCTGTAATTACCTCATAAATAATGGAAAATTATGTTTCGATCGCGTCGAAAGAATGAAAGATATTAGTTGTTTTCCGAAAAAGAAAGAAAGAAAGGAAATAAAGCCACTAAGACACAAGGGGTTACTGCCTATGAAGGAATAAGTAAAAAGAGAAAAAATCGAGAACAATAGACGAGTAATCAAGAAGACAGTAGATAACGATTGACATTTCATTTGCAACTTTGAAGATCAAAGTCGGCTATAATGCATGGTGGAGGAAGTGAGTTCCATAGGTGAGAAATGAAATTTACAGCATAAAACTTACGGCTGCATGAAGACAATGAAAATGTGAATTGATAAGACCTGTCCGCCAATCTAGTACTGCGCTTAAATTCATAAATAATGGACAATTCCGTTTGGATCTCGTGGAAAGAGTGAAAGATATTACTTGGTTTCCGAGAAAGAAAGAAAGAAAGAAAGAAAGAAAGAAAGAAAGAAAGAAAGAAAGAAAGAAAGAAAAAAAGAAAGAAATTTTAAAAGTGTTCTGTTCATCTCTCATAAATGATGGGCCATTCTCATTTAATCGCCTGGAAAGAAGGAAAAGACATTACGTGTTTTCAGTGAGAATATGAAAGAAAGTAAAAACGAAAGTAAAAACAAATTAAAAAAGAATGAACGAAAGAAAAAAGTGTTTGTCTCCTGCCAATACTTCATAAACAATTACATTTTAATCATGTGGAAAGACGGGAAAAGACACTACTTGGTTTCAATAAGAAAAAGAAACAAAGAAAGAAACAAAGAAAGGAACAAAGAAACAAAGAAAGAAACAAATGAACAAAGAAAGAAACAAATAAAGAAAGCGAGAAACAAAGAAAGAAACAAAGAAACAAAGAAAGAAAAAATAAAGAAACAAAGAAGCAAAGAAACAAAGAAAGAAATAAAGGAAGAAACAAACAAAGGAACAAAAGAAAGAAACAAATAAAGAAACAAACAAACAAACAAACAAACAAACAAACAAACAAAGGGAGAAACAAAGAAAGAAATAAAGAAAGAAACAAATAAACAAAGGATCAAAGAAACAAACAAATAAAGAAACAAACAAACAAACAAACAAAGTAACAAATAAATAAATAAAGAAAGTAACAAATAAAGAAAGAAAGAAAGAAAGAAAGAGGTGTTTAACGTCTGTTTCAGTGAAATGGAAAATGTTGACTGGGTATTAGAGAATATGATAAAAATATAAAAGAAAAATATCGAGAGAAGTCAATAAAGAACAAGAATCCAAAAGACAGAAGATAACGATTGAGATTGCATTTAAAACTTTTCAGAACAACGTAGACAGGGGAGCAAGAAGCCGGAAGAGATTTCCACAAGCGAGAAGTGCGATAGAAGAAACCTTTAGGATAAACTTACGGTTACATCTAGCCATTTTAACTGTAAAAGTATGAGTCATTACTGCCAATCTAGTACTGAGCTTAAATACATTAAGTCTATGCACGAATAGATTAATCAGAACAATTACCATAAAAGTATTTACAGAAAAAAAAACACAGGGATGGACAGGGACAGAAGCCGAGATACCAGATCAGCACCACAAACATTGCAAATTTTTCTTTGAATTTTATCAAGATTCTCTAAATATATAGCTGGACTACCAGACCAGATGTGGCAGCAATATTCAAAGCGTGGATGAATGGTAGACTTATAAATATGTAGGATAGGTTTTAGAGTGAAAAATTGTCTAGTAGGACTTAGTTAAGAAATTTTCTTAGCTGCAGAATTTGAAATATATTCAATATAGTCTTTCCACTTCATGTCAGCTGAGAACGTTGGCTCGAGAGGAGCAATGAGTCACTCCAGGAAGTTAGCATCAGCCATGCCTATGGAAGGTAAAAAGGGTACTCTCACATGATTAAGAGAGGGTGTTTTGTCTTTAAGCCGCTCCCTTTATTTAATATTATATTCATTTATTTTCGTCTATAGATAGATACATAGATAGATAGATATGAATAGGTCACGATGTGAATGTAGGTATAAAAGGAGTGATATATCTAGCTAGATAGATATGTTTGTATACGTCAAAATATATAGATATGTAGGTATAAAATGTTAGGTCAATTTTGTGTTACGGTTTATCAACCTCAATGTGTTATTTAATGCTGACAACATTTTTTTTTTTTTTTTGCTGGTAATATGTTTTTCTTCAAAACTCTATGTCTGGGAATATTTTTCCTTCAAGAAATCTATAGCTGGTCATATTTTTTCAAAGAATGTATAACTGTATTGCTGATATTTTTTAAAGCATTGCTGACAATAATTTTTCCTTCAAAAATTATTGCTGATAATATTTTTTTTATTACAAAGTATTTATGGTATTAAAACCTTTTTTTTTTGTTTTTTTACACAAGTTTGGGTGTTAACTGTTTGCCCATAGGTGGGACCCTAACAGGTGCTACCACACCAAGCCAGGGTGGACCTGGGAACACCAGCAATTAAGAGGTGGTTCCACGCTCCTCAAAACCTCCTGATCAGAGGCCTTGCTGCTGGACGTAGTTTAACGTCTTACCCAGGACGGGGATGTAGTTTATTGTCTTACCCAGGACGCGGATGTTGTTTATCGTCATACCCAGGACGAGTAGGTATAAAAGGAGTGAGATAGATCGATAATGAACATACTGGCATAGATAGATAGATAGATAGATAGATAGATACGAGTAGGTCAAGATAGATAGATAGATAGATAGATAGATAGATAGATAGATAGATACGATTAGGTCAAGATAGATAGATAGATAGATACGATTAGGTCAAGATGGATAGATAGATAGATAGATAGATAGATAGATAGAAAGAAATGAATAGGTCAAAATAGATAGGTAAGTAGATATAAATGGAGTGTGATAGATAGATAGATAGATATGAATATGTCAAAATAGGTATGTATAAAAGGAGTGAGATATATAGCTATTAGGTTGATGCAAAAATAATGACGTAATAATGTCGATTTTGACGTATTTTTTAACGTCAAAAAACGACATTATTACGTCATTATTTTTGCACCAACCTAATAGATAGATAGATTTAAATAAGCCAAAATAGATAGATACGTATGTATAAAAGGATTGAGATAGATCAATAATGAACATACTGTCGTAGATAGATAGATAGATAGATAGATAGATAGATAGATAGATATGAACAGGTTAAGATAGCACATTTGTCTGTGAAGTGTTTGTGTGTGTGTGTGTGTGTGCCTGTGTGTGTGTGTGTTTGTATTAAGTGTCTACTCTTAATGACGCATCACAAATCAAAATTCAATTGCCTGCTTCCCGATGTTTCCTTTTTCATCGCTGACTACACCCTAGCAGACGTATCGATCTATTTACTCTTTCATTGCATGAATAAAACTGCCTCACATTGACCGTATCTTGCCGACCGAAAAAAAAACCCTAACATTTTGCGCAGAGAATAAACAACATTTGGCAAATAAGAAAGTAATAACTAACCGATGGATCGATCAGATGACCAATTTATGAACCTAGCAAGACGGCCATACGACACAAAGGATGAACCCAAACGAACGTCGGCTACCTTGGTTCAAAGACTGCAATGAAGAGGAGAAATACTACGAGCATGATTCCTGTGAAATTGGAATCAAATTGGTATTATGCTCGTTCATCGGGAGACTGTCTCATGTATTCATTATTATTTGTCTTAGGGTCAATTCCTTAAACAAAATCAATAATTACCTTTATCAAATTAATTCTATGGATAAAATTATATAATTGTAATACAAATCACAGGCACCTATTGAAATACGTAAAAATGATGAGAATGTAACCTACTTTTTAATCCAGTAGAATACCAAGCCTAAAAGATTTGTCAATAGGTACCTACAATGATATTATTCATCAAATCAATAGTCAATAATTTTATCTCACTGACCGACTTATAAGTTTCACGTAATACAGTTCAACAACGTCAAGGGTTCCTATTTATTACACCATCTGAATCATATGCGCAATGTGAGTCGAACCAATGAAGTCGGTCATTGAGATAACTCCATTGAATATCTATTGATTTATTGAATATTAATAGGTCTGTAATAACCCATAAAAGATTATATCAACATACTCCCTCAATCTATGTCTCTGTCACACTGCCTATAACTGTTCTTATTTAACGACAATAGACACATATTTTTTGTCTGTCATCAGCATAGCTGACGTTAGACACCGGGAGAGTACAACACTACGCCTTATAGACTGACGTTTTCAACTGATTTAAAACGGCTCCATTAAATCAATAGCTGCGTCTACTGCAAGGGTACTTGGGTCACTGTTTTGTGATATAATATTTTTCTCGTCAGAATCCATCTTGTATATTTACAAATCTACCATTTGGCCGTACATTGAATACTGCTTCCATATCTGGTCTGGGGTTGGTGCTGTGCATCTCGAGAGTCTTGAAAAATTCCAAAGAAGACGCTGCAATGTAATCGATCCTGACCTGGCATCTCGAGCACGTTGCGTGGCTTCCCTCTGTCTTTTCGACAACTATTTTTACGTCAACTGCTCTGACGAACTTTTTTTCCTGCTGCCCACTGATTATATGAATGTAAGCGTCCTCCTAGTTTGGTATCTAGATCCTACCGTTTTAATATTGAAATAGCTAAATACATCCACCTCTTCTACACCAACAGTTTCTTTCCTCGAACGTTCCGCCTGTAGAACTCTCTTCCGTTTACTTGTTCCCTCATAAACTACAATAATCAAAAATTTACATGTAACGTCAATCGATATCTTCTATCTTCTGGAATCCTGTTCATCTTTTGTCTTTCCACAATCCTCCCTATATCAATATTTTTTCTCACCTACACTCCCTGAAACTCACTGGGTACTCCTAGCATTCCCACCTTGCTTGGGATGAAAGGATTTTTACGAATCCTATTAACACAATATACATTTTGAAATATGTTAAAACTGACTCACAAAAGAGCGCTCAATATTTATTTTCATTAAACAGAGCGAAATTTTGCATACACTTGGAATTAGGATTTTGTTAATGACCATTCTTGCGAATTAATTCCAATTGTAAAGTATATATATATATATATATATATATATATATATATATATATATATATATATATATATATACGTATACACATTTTCTAGTGCATATAAGTACTCTATCTTAATATTTTTAGTGGGGCTTTTAATGTGTAAAACTATATATAAATATATATATATATATATATATATATATATATATATATATATAATTTTTGGTTGTTAATTGAAGTTATAATTATGATTATGTGCAAATTTCAATGATATAATTTATTTCTTACTTTTAATGTAAATGAAAATGCTGCTTTGTCTACTGCAAGGGAAGATGTTTCCCTATGATTGTCTAGAAACATTTACTCATCGGAATCCATCTTAAGCATTTATAAATCCACCATTTGTCCTTGCATATTGTTGGCATATCTGGTCTGCTGCTTCTACTGTACATCTCAAGTTTCTTGTCAAATTCCAAAGCGCGATATGTAATGTAATCAATCCTGACAGTCATTTCGACATCAGTAACTTTCTCACCGACGTGACGGAGCTTCCCTCTATCTTTTCTAGAAATATTTTTATCGCAACTGCTCCGATGAGATTTTTTCCCTGGAGCCATCTTCATGGGTAAATTACAATGCAACATCACTATCACAAGGGAATGCAGATTGTACTGCAGTTGCACTATGTTGTCAGTAAATTATCACTGAAGATGATCTTAGAAAAGGTCGAAACAGTTACAGTTTTTGTGTATATAAAATGTAACTAGTGAGTTTGCTCATATGACTTAACTCACTTTATAGTCCACCAATAAAAGGTTAACCAATCAGAAGACGTAGAACATTCAATCCGTCGTGTATAAAGGCGGCCATTTTGCTCACTCTACCCGAATGTCCAGTCTAGCTTGTCAGGCGAAGAGAACCAGAAGGACGTACTATGCTCTGCTACCTTTTACCAAAATATCCACTGCTAACCTGAACAAGGCTTTCCTACTGTCTTCGAAATATTCACTGCTAACATCTGGATTCTATACTCGAAGACGACCGTCATTATGAATAACAGAAAGTACTTGTGTTAAATAAAACTACGACGCCTTCCATTTCATCTCTATATGAAGAAACTGATTAGAAAATAGACCATATTTGATATATATATATATATATATATATATATATATATACTCGAATATGAATAGGCATCTAAAATAACGTTTAGGCAAAACAAATTACAATATATAGAATTTAATCCATTTCATGATATATACAACAGAATCCCTCATACCCGGGATCTCTCATATCCGGAGTGCCTCATATCCGAAGTGCCTCATATCCGGGATCCCTTATATTCAGTCATAATTTTGATGTGCATATTTGAACTATTTGGGTGATATGTAACTGATTTGAAATTTCTGTTTTTCAGAAAATACACTTTGGATAATTGCCTCTGCTTATTTCACCCTAATGGCTTGTATTGGTGCAGAAGATGAAATGAATAAGAAGAAAAGAGCAACTTTGGTGTTATCGCAAAAAGTGGAAATTTTAAGCAGACTAGATGCTGGTGAAAGTTCATTGTAATTAATGTCAGAGATAAACATAGGAAAATCAACATTGTATGATATAAAATCTTCCAATGCAACTATTCCCCAACGTTCACACTGTCACAATGAACAAGGAAATAAATAAAAACTTTTCATCAACCTAAATCGCTTACTCTACATGCAAAACTGATCGAATGGTTTTTTGAGAAGCGTTTAAAAGAGATCTCGATTTCAAGACCGATGCTCACAGCAAAAGCTAAATCGTTAAAAGATGAATTGAATCTAAACTTAGCCTACAAATTCAGCTGCGGCTGGCTAAATCGTTTTAATGTTCGTCATGGCGATAGGCAATTATCTATAGCGGGAGATATCAAAACAGCAGATTATAATGAAGCTACATAATTATCTGCCTCTTTCACATCGTTATTGAAGGAAGAAGGATATACTCATGATCAAATCTAAAATTGCAATGAGACTAGGTTGAACTGGAAATGTCTACCAAAAAAGACTTTAGCAGGAAATGAAGAAAATGTGCTACCTGATTAAAAACAAAAAGAGGAAAAATGACTGTTCTTTTACGTGCAAACGTTTCTGAAACTCTCAAAAACAATCCCTTGGTGATATAAAAATCTGCATGCCCTCGAGATGTCAAAGGATTGGTACACCTAGCAGTAAAATATGTGTTATGGTAATTTACCCACACACGCTTGAACTCTCCCAGCTATAAATAGGAGTAGTTACTGCCTTTTGGAGAGGGAAGTTTCCAGCAGTCAGCTCTGACAGTCAGACTGAATATTCTTGCTGTAACACTCTCGTCTGTATAGGTTTCTTTTAGTGTTTCTGTTAATATATTTGTTTAACTCAATTCCTATATTGTGTCTTTATTTCTGGCTCTAACATGACCAAAACATTTTCTTTCTTTCTTTCTTTCTTTCTTTCTTTCTTTCTTTCATGGTAATTTAACCACGCGCGGATGGAATCTCCCAGCTATAAATAGGAGCAGGTACTGCCTTTTGGAGGGTGAAGTTTCCAGCAGTCAGCTCTGACAGTCTGACCGAACATTCTTGCTGTAACACTCTCGTTGTATATGTTTGTATTACTGTTTCTGTTAATATATTTGTTTAACCCAGTTCTCCACTTTGTGTCTTTATTTCTGGCCCTAACAAGGCCACAATATGACCCCCCAAATAGTTCTTAGATGATTACACCTATCTTTAAGGTGTAGTTATTTTTTTTAAATAATTTATTCCTGAAGTTCATTCACATTCTAAAACATCAGGTAAACCAGCTGATACAATATGTTTGCTGGTGCTTGACAACCCTAAGGCTCACCCAGATGAATCTTAACTTAATATTTATTCAGTTTATTTTGCACCAAATGGGACACCACATGTTCACCCAGTTGACCAGGAAGCAATAGCAAATGTGAAGCGTTATTACAAGCACCATTTCATGATGCAAATGATGCAAAAAGGTACTAAAACCATTAGAAGTTCAAAAGAGTTTTAACATTATAGATGCTTTTTTTTTTTGCTGCGTGATACACGGGAGATGTAAAATCAGAAACACTTGTATGTGCATGTACAAAATTCCTTCCAAAAGATCAAAATGAACAAGATGCATTTATTCTGATGAATCCTGGAATGACATTGAATAAGCTATTGAAAAGGTTATCAGATTTATGCAAAGAAAGCCAGCATTCAGCTATGACAACTGCAATAAATGACGCAGAGTTAAATAGTGCCTTTCGTTTAAAAAAATTCAAGAACAAAAGCAAAACGAAATGCGAAAAAAATATAAAATTAGAAGAGAAAGAATCATGATGCAACATTTAGCCATTTTCAAAGTTGAAATATACTGTTAATAAAAAAAAGGTGATATTATTAAGTGTCGTCAACTATGAATATATTGACCGTGTTTTGACAATGAAAACTTTATATAAATACATACAACAATCTGCTCCTTGTTAATAGCTAATATATTTCAACCTTGAAAATGCTTAAATGTGTGCTTGTGTTAGCATGTGTGACATCACGACGACGACCCCCCCAACTTCCATAATAACACCAATACACGCACTCTACATAAATCCAAATTTTTTAAAAAATTAATAAAGTTTGACTGACGATCGCAAAAGGGTGAAACGCAGGGTCACAAAATCACAACAATCCAAACAAATACGTTAGCTCTATCTCTGATATTGAGCGCTTTCTAATAAATACCGCGAATATAATATATATATATAATAATATATATAATATATTAGGCACATACACCTATATATATGTATATATATATATATATATATATATATATATATATATATATATATATATATATATATGTGTGTGTGTGTGTGTGTGTGTGTGTGTGTGTGTGTGTGTGTGTGTGTGTGTGTGTGTGTGTGTGTGAAAATATATGGAAAATAGGAAAGAACTGGTTAGGTAAATAATCCAAAGTTCTTTAGTATTTTTGTTATTATTTTTAAAAAAATATTGCTCTATACAAAAAACATGAGAACTCTTATGTAGCGTGTTGGAATCATATTTTTAAATAAATAATTATATATATATATATATATATATATATATATATATATATATATATATATATATATTGTACCTCTTTTTCTGAAAGGTTTTCACATGGAATTGATGGAATTACCCGGGATACTTGATTTTCAAAATGTATTTCTCTCAGCCTTGTAGAAAATCAATAAAATTTCATTTCATAAAAGCCTATACAAGAGGGCTTTCTATTGGCATAAACTTGTATTATCAATTGTCTCTTAACATTTCTCGTACTCAATTTTATAGCTTTTTCGAGCGGAATCCAATCTAGATCATTATATAGAACGTTTTCTTTACAAAACGAAAACAAAACAAATGCGAAAGAAAATGTCGTTATTTGCCCGCAAAAAAAAAAAAACGAATAACGATAAGTTTTGTCGTTACTCTCCTAAATTTGTCTTCTTTTCCTACACAATCATTTAATAGAATAAAATTATTTTTTCATGAAAGATTAATACTCGTTGAAGATACTTCTGCTTGTTCTATGCATAAGGATACTTTATTTGAAATATTAAAGAAGGAATATTTTGAACTCAAAAAAGAACTGGATATTGTTTCCAATATTTTATTTATTTATTTATTTATTACTAGTATTATTATTATTATTATCAGTAGTATAATATATTATTATTATTATTATTATTATTATTATTATTATTATGTATCACGAGATACACAATTCAATGAAGTGTGTATTGTAAGTGCGATAAAATCTACATTCCTTTGTGACAGTAATTTTTTTAAAAACACGCGTGAAATTGCTATTATATTTATTTCCAAATTTCAAATTTATATATATATATATATATGTATGTGTGTGTATGTGTGTGCGCGTGTGTGTATAAAGGTAAAAGAAAATGGGAAATCTGTATTATTAGCCGACGCGTTTCGTCCAAAGTGGCTTTTTTTTCAAGGCAAAAACAAAATTTATTGACAACAAATTAACAACAACATTAAGTGTCCTTAGCAACTAAAAGAATTTAGAAATCGCTATTGTGTTCATATTGTCAACTGAAAATTACGTCAATTACTTTCGCACGTAGAATATTGTTTTCTATTTTTGTGTTGACGGATTCAACCATTTGTACATTGTACGTCCTTTTTGCCTTGAAAAGTCCACATTGGACGAAATGCGTCGGCTAATAATACAGATTCCCTATTGTCTTTTGCCTTTATACATATTGTCTTTTTCTACAGGTGAACTCTGAGAAACGTTTCAAACACACATACACACACACACATGTATATATATATATATATATATATATATATATATATATATATATATATATATATATATATAATTAAATGCATATATATGTATTCAAATTATGAAAATGAAGATAAATTTATTTCATATGGTACTTTTCAAATACGCATCACTTCTCACATTAAAATATAGTTGAACTCTTCCAAACAATAGCTAGTGAAACAATTTTACGTTATCCCAACAACTACATTTTTAAAGTTAAAAATCAATTTTTCGGTGGGTATATTTTGCCTATTTTATTTTGTGGAATTTACTTAAGTCGGCGGATAATCTTTGGAAGATTATTTGTAAAATTTGATCTCTGATTTTTAATATTGAGCAGTTTACTTTGAAAAAAAATGATTGTATTTGAAGAGATGTTTCCTTATATACTTTATAATATAATTTTATCAAAGCACTGTATTACTAAATATATATTTTTTAAGAAAAAATTATCAGGGTAATTCTGGATTAATTTCTTAGATACAAACAGCGCTATAACGTTGTCGCGCACTTTTGTAACGATCATCATCGCCATCACACACATACATATATACAGATCATACGGCAAGCATACATTGGCTAATGGCCTCAAAACTAGATTGCTGATTGGTCAATTCCGACCAATCAAATCGCCTGCACGCGAGGAATAATTTTCCCGCGTACAAGGTCGAAGCCTGTCACGAGAGACACAACCTTATATAAACAAAACACGAATAAGCCTATTTCGTGTTCTCTTCATTCATGTTTTTCCTTGCTACCAAGATGTAATCTTCAAAAGCTTCCGTCTTAACTGTGCGGTCAGACGTTAAAGAACATTGCCAACAACTCTTACCGACTTTCTCGCAAGCCGCCAGTAGAGTTCACCTATTTTCGCCTGTCCGCACAAATCTACGACTTTACTCGCAACACTTCCAAAGCACACACAGACATAGATTTTTTTGTAATAGATTATACATATCTCTCTCTGTGACTCAGCCAAGTTCATGAACCAGAACTCTATCAATTTCTCTGAAAAACACATTTCTTAATTTACTGTATTCTATTCTAACAGCAGTCTCTACTCAACATAGAATCCTGAACATTCGTATTCAAGAGAAACTTTTTCGAACATTCAATCATAAATCAGAATACAGTTGAAGGGGAACAACTTTTTTTACCTTAATCATTATACTTCATTGCATAATTGTTTTGTATGTTATATTTCAATATATATATATATATATATATATATATATATATATATATATATATATATATATATATATATGTATTTGTTGATCCACATATGGAGTTTCGTTGTTTTTTCTTGAATGGTTAAATGTACTATAGATATATGCGCTAAGAACACGTATCACACTTTCCTTGTTTATAGAACTGTTTGGATGGAAAGTGTGTAGAGTGTAGTCAGTTCATCCCAGCACAGACAAGCCATCAATGACTATGTATTGTGCTGCTCAACATTCACAAGTTCTAACAGCAACACATATTTGCCAAATCTCGCTCTATACGACTTTTTCCTCCTTTCAAACATCACATCGCACTTGAAAGGAACAAAATGTTATGACTTTGAGAAAATCCAAGAGAAAGCGACGAGGCAGCTGCTCGTTATCCATAAAAAAGCAATTCCAGGAATTTTTCCATAAACCGGTATATGGCTTCAGGAGGGAACTACTTCGAAGGAGATTAAATGGCGAATTGACATGTTATATTTTTTTATAACACTTGTCCCGATACATTTTGATCGTCTAGGGATATCATTATTATTATGAATAAATAAAAATAAAATATAAAATAATAATAATAATAATAATAATAATAATAGTGAAAATTATCAATAAAATAAAACAATATTATTTAAACCGGTTTAAAATAAAAATACTCCCAGCATGCCACTAAAGTGTTCCTGCCGGAAATACGGACATCCCACAAAAAGACATTATATTCAATGTCTTCGACCAAGAACCGTTAGAACATTTTCACCAAAAATAAATGGATAAGAATTTTGCCAGGCACAAAAACATTTAACAAAAGAAAAGAAAAAAAAAAGAAGGGATATGTATTCAAAATGAGTGAGGGAATAGTTGGAGGAGAAGAAGAGGGATATACATGTAAGGCTGGGAAGGGAAAGCGAAAAGAGAGAGAAAGAAATATGTCTGTTCAAGGAGATATGTGAGAAGTCGTAAGGGATGAGAGTCGACATGTTGACCTCTCTTGACCAATATCCTCTTTAGAAGTATCCATACGGACTACCAAATATATCATTATGTATATATACTTATATATATATATATATATATATATATATATGTGTGTGTGTGTGTGTGTGTGTGTGTGTGTGTGTGTGTGTGTGTATGTGTGTGTGTGAGAGTATTCATCCGAACAGGGTTTGATTTTATCCAACCGACAAGGTCTGTTCGTTTTATCTTTTATTGTATTTTTCTAATTTTAGAAAATCATTTTGTATAATGGGATCGAAATTGTGTATAGACTATGCGAAGTTTATGTTCGTTCTTTTGGTTCGGGCTTTTGTTTGTTTATTTGTTTTTTTAATATCTGAGCTCTGGCGAAAACCTATTCGCTTTTAGTAAAAGATTCTGGACATCGTCGTTCAGAAAAAAAAATCAGCAAGCTATTTCTTTTACTAGTAAGCCTGCACGCACTAAATAAAAAAGAAACATTAAAATAAATAAGTAATGATTTGCACGCCGCTAATTGGGAGTCTATTGAATAACATTCCCTGTTTTCTTTTGAGGCAACGTAGAAGGTTCGTACATAGCCAACGCAAGAAGAGAAGACAAATGCTTTAACCTTAGGCCATGAGATGAGTGAAAATTTGCCTTACTTTCTGTCATGACATTAGGAATGAGGTACTGAAAACATTTTGAGCATGCTTCGTCTCTCCATATATCAATGTTCTCTCTCATTTTCCCTGTCTATATATCTATCCCCACTCAGTGTATATATATATATATATATATATATATATATATGTGTGTGTGTCTCCTCTGTGTGTTCGTGTCTCCTCTGTTTGTATATATATATATATATATATATATATATATATATTAGAAGATCAGGCATTAACCTTAGACCATAAGAAGAGTGAAAATTTACCTTACTTTCTATCATGTCATTAGGATTGAGGTACTGAAAACATTTTGAGCATTCTTCGTCTCTCCATATATCAGTGTCCTCTCTCATTTTCCTTGTCTATATATCTATCCCCCTCTGTATGTATGTATATATATATATATATATATATATGTTTGTGTGTGTGTATTTGTTTGTTTGTGTGCGTATGTATGTGTCTCCTCTCTGTGTGTGTCTCCTCTGTTTGTATATATATATATATATATATATATATATATATATTAGAAGATCCGCCATTCACCCACCTTGGTTTTCAACCTCTCGGTATACTCAGGCCATATAGGCCAAATGATTTATTAATGCTTTCTTATTGTATATAAATGTACAACGTGAAATTGTGATAGAAGGGGAGGAGCAACGCAAGCGCACTGAAATTGTATTGGCGGCGGCGTAAATAAAGGAGACATACTGTCATCCTGGTTCGTACGGAATCAGAAAATATGTTTTAGTGCGTGTTATGGAGTGTGAATTTTTTTTTCTCTTCCACCTTATGAATCTGAATACCTCGCCGCCAAGTTTGTTACGGCGGGTGAATTTTTTTTTTCCTCCGCATGAGTACGAATTCCTAGTCGCCAAATTCGTTATGTGGCGAACGATTTTTTTTTCTTTGTATGAGTTCGAAAACTCGTGGCCAAATTTGTTATGGAGTGTGAATTTATTTTCTCTTCCACCATATGAATCCGAATACCTCGTCGACAGGTTTGTTGTGGAGTGGTTTCACAGTGGTGGCTTATATTTGTCCTAAGTCGGTCCTAAAATAGGTTCGACGTACAAAACGTCAGGAACTTCATATAATAGGTAATGACGCAGAGAAAATCTAGTTGTGGTCGCTGATACTTTAGTATCCGACTAACAGTCGTCCGGCATCGACTGACTGACCGACCCACTGAGCGATATTCAGTCATCCCCCACGAGGGCATCATGTGGCACAAGGCCGATTTAACGTGGGATCTCCGAGCCCGTGGGATCTCCGAGCCCGTGGGATCTCCGAGCCCGTGAGATCTCCGAGCCCGTGGGCTCGGCCAAAAATATGTCCTTTTAAAGCCCGTATAAAAGGTTTACCTCCCCGAAAGAGACTCTGCCCTTCGGCGTAGCCTCGTTCGGGTTCCTCCCCGCCCGAAGGCGGAGATTTATAATCGTGTCTTTGTTATTATTTTGTTTTAATTTACACACATGGTTGTCTAGTTTGGTAAATTTCTTAAGGTGTCCTAGCTTGAATGAGGACTTGTTATATGTTATATATAATATAGGAAAAGATTACATAACTTTTAAATATCAACTTTACTCCGATATCTAGGTTTCTTGCTAAAATTTCCATCTGCAGGGATCGTTTTTTTTTAACAGTATTTCCAAATATTTTCGTCTCTCAATAAATATATGTGTTATGGGACGATGCCCATAATAACATAATGGACTATTCCATACGTAATAAATACTGCGCCTCAAGAGGAAGCAGGGAGTTCAGTCTGAAGTCTGGAGTGAAGTCCGTCAGGAGTCTGTCAGTCAGTCAGAGCGAGCGAGTCAGTCAGTCGAGTCAGAGGCAGTCCAAAACAGATTCGCGTTTAGACAATTACTACAAAACCTGATTGTTCTTACTAACAGTTTCTACTTCTCTGTATATATTCCTGTTTGTAATATATCTATGTTATTCCATATCCGTGTTCGAGTTCTTCTTTATTGGTTCTACCTTGGACTATCACCGTGGTACAAGGAAACGGACCATAACAATATGTCTCCTCTCCCATTCTCTCTGTCTATACATCTGTCTCCTCTCTCTCTCTTTCTCTCTCTCTCTCTCTCACGGTTGCTGCATATATATATATATATATATATATATATATATATATATATATATATATATACAAAAAAAATTAGTAATACAGTTAATAAGATTTCCATTGAAGATTGGAATTTTTCCAACAAACATCGATGCCGGGATAAAATTGATATTTAAATGTTATATAAACTTTTCATATTTCATAAACGCTCTATTTTTAATATTTTTAATATTGAGCACTATATATAAAAATACCTTGTTTCTTTAATCTTGATAAAGATATTTGCGTATTACTCCGATCATATATCAACTGATATAAGAGATGGAGATGTTCAGCTGAAAACACTTTTTTCCACTTTGATTATTTCGTTAATAAGAGTTTATATACGGGGATTTAATATTAAGAGTATTAAATACTAGTCCTACTGAAACTCCTGAGTTAATGCTTCGCCGATCACAGTGTGAAGGAAGTATTTGAGTGGATAATTTCCCTAAGAATCAAGTATATGGTGTATCATAAAAATGGGATTAAATGCAAGTATTTTGGATTATGGTAATAATGGAGTACAAAATATATATATTACATAATTGATATACAAACGTTCAACATATTATATAAGATATTTCTTTTCCTACAGATGTCTGACATCGATTTTGTTGATAGTGGGACCTAATAATGTTGTGGACTCCAAAAGACATTGCATACGTGCAAGTTCTCTTCGTGGCGGTGATCATCTCAGGAGTGTAATATTCAAATCCTATATAAAATATCTAGTATATCAGTTATGTAATAAATATATTCAGTATTCTATCTCATTTTTATAATCCAGGATGCATGATCGTCCTGGGTATGACGATAAACTACGTCCAACAACAAGGCTTCAGATAATGATTTCGGAAAAATAATGTTGCCAGCTATACGTTTTTTTGGGAAAAAAATAATATTGCTATATATATATATATATATATGTATATATATATATATATATATATATATATACCTTAATTTGGCATTAAATGACCTACAGTGGTTGATATGCCATAAAACCCAACAAACCAACCAACCAACCAACCAACCAACCAGGATACATGAATTTAAAATGTATCACATCATTAACCAACACCTTCTATAATAACTTGCTGTATAGGTTGTTTTTTTTTTCTCTCTCTGACAAATAAGATCGTCTAAACATATGTTCTTTGCATATTTAAGAAATAGATGTTAGATATTGTTATGGGATCTTACCCATAATAATAATAATGGACTATTCCATACTTAATAAATACTGCGCCTCAGGAGTTGGCAAGGAGTCAGTAGTTCATGCCGAGTCAGTAGTTCAAGTCGAGTCAGTAGATCAAGTCGAGTCAGAGGCAGTCCGAAACAGAGTCGCGTTCAGACTATTACTACAAGACATTGGAATAGATACTGGTCGAGACTACATTGTTCTCGCTACTAAACCTGATTGTCTATACTGACACTTCTATTTCTCTGTTTATATTCCTGTTTGTAATATATCTGTGTTATTCCATACCTGTGTTCGAGTTCTTCTTTATTGGTTCTACCTTGGACTATCACCGTAGTACAAGGAACCGGACCATAACAGATATGTAGATGGTTTTCTAAGAGTAGATTAGATGTGGCTCAGGACCGAAAGTATGTCAAACCCAGTGAGGATCGAACTCTCTATTCCGTCGTAATTGTTTTAGCGAGACAAACTTGCTAACCGAAAAGCTACATCGAAGTGCCCTTTTCTATGCGTGGCTTACCTATGGCACAAGGCCGAATGAATGGAACATCTAGTGGGGATTGAACATACTACTCAATCATAACTGATGTGGCACAAGGCGAAAAGTATGAGGCATCTCGTGAGAATCCAACACATTTCTCATCTGTAATTGATCTAGTGAGACAAACTTGATGAACATTACACGACATCGAAGTGCCCACGATGATTGATATGGTGACTAGGAGAGATATAAAGAAATTTAAGCTCTCGTCATCTGATCAACAACTTGAAGTTATACCGGGAAAAAGATTAAAAACGATGTGAATCGAATATACTTCGTAAAAATTTAGAAACATTGAAATGAACAGATGATAAGCACTCATCTTAAATATAATGAACTTTTATTAAATACATTCTGTAGTGATATGTAAAGGATTGCCTAATTAGTAAAGCTAAGCCATATAAAGAGTGTTCCAATAACTTGGAGCGATTTTAAATATGAATTAAGTTTAAGCGTTTAATGATAGTTTTTTTCTTATTCTTTCAGATTTGGGCGATATTATTTTTCACACATAATTGCTGTGACTTAAATAGCATAATGCAATTGAGAAATAAATAAATTTTCACAAATAACCTTTATTTACTGCTGACTTTGGTCCATCTTAATGAAACACCCTTATATATAATCCGTCTAAATGAAACACCATGTATAAGTGTCCAAACAGTAAGAGTAAAAGAAGAATTTGATACGCAAGCCTTGGGAGATTCCATGTATCGTATCTCGTTTATCATGTCTCAGTTGTGTCTTTGTCTTCATAAAAGCGTAATGAGGGGTATCTGTTCCAGAGAAATAGCAGTACCTCGCTCACTGCATTAGAGAGGGACATTGGTGGTAATACTGATACCACCTCAACCGATGGCTGCGAGGTCTGGGCTATTTCTTGTCCGGGTGCACGCACCCAGGCTCTCCACATTTGAACTCACTTTGTGTCGCATCCCGCCTGCGTGGGGCGGCAGGTAGGTATCGAATATAACACCCGGGTATTGCATTCTGTCCTGCATATGACTTTTCGCCTCTGTCAATATCAATCACTCAAGCACCAGTGGACCAGCCTTTGCCATTAACTCTCTTTTAGGCGGGTGATGTATTTATTGCCCGGCGTCTGAGGCGTCTCCAAAATGGCGAAGGAGCGAGGTGGGCTTGAGAATTTTTTTACGGTACAGATGGTAAATTCGCATTAAACTCGACATGGTGTCAAATTGCATTTTCGTCCTGGGTGTGCGTCTTATTATAGAATATAAGACGCGAGTTTAATGACTGTCGACAGATGGAGAAAATACGAATGAAGCCACATATCATTACACATTGAATAATCTAAGTAAAAGTTTGTTGTTTCGAAGAAATGCTTTTCTGTTATTTCACTTGATCTTTCGCGCTACCAGACCCCCCCCCAATAAATATTTAAAATTTAATTTTGAAAGTTAAAATAACCAAAAGCTTACTAATTTAAAGTATATATATATATATATATATATATATATATATATATATATATATATATATATTCTTTTTAAAGGAGTTGTGGATTTGAATAAACCCACCGCAACAAAAAAGGCGAGAAAAGCGAAAGAGATATTAATGCATGTATTATTAATGCGTCTTCTCAGCTCTCAATCTGAGGACTGAATTTCTAAAGCGAGGGCGGAAATAAACATCAAGACAGCCAATCATGAAATGACAAAGAAATTGTTTCTGAGTTGGAGTATCCACGCATCCTACCGCTTAATAAATTAATTCTGCGCAAATAAATATTTAATATATTTTCAACCACTGAGTGGCGTTCCAACCTACAAAAAACAAGTGCTTCGTGATCGCTTTAAGAATATTTAAGTAAAGATTCTAGACGGACAAAATAAGTATGGAGAAGGTACAGCAACAAACGGCAGCAGTTCCTGAAACCCGACGCAGCTTCAAAGAGATTCCCTTTGTCATTTCCCGTCTTTTTCATCATGCTACATGACATTTACTCTCTTGCTCACCACGATACGTGACACGTACACTCTTTCTCATACAGCTACGTGATATTTACACTTTTTTTCGCCAAGTTACGTGACATTTACACCTTCTGCCTTATTTTTCCCTTGTCTCTTTTTTTTCACATACATACACGCGAAGTAATCACATTTCTTTTCATCTTTGAAACAAGGAACATTAACTCAAGGACATCAACATTCATTCAAACTGAGAAAAATCTAGTTGTAAAAACACGAAAATAGAAAATATTTTATATCTTTATATTTCAAAAACTTTCTCGCCTTTTTCTTTGTTGTGGATTGATTAAAATCCGCATATTTGTTAACTTCTTGTGATGTCAAAGAATACTAGCTTTTACTTCCGCAATGTTCGTTGTAGTAGAGACTTTGTAATCGGAGATACAAATGATATTGCTGTTGAAAAATGCTGGTGTCAGACGCCTTCGAATAACACTTGCACTAATAGTACTTGCTCGATAATACTCGCAACAATAGAAATCCGTATAGTGTAATAGTATAAAGAATCATGATCGTATAGTGGTAGAGGATAAATAGTGATCCGTATGGTAATAGAGGATAGACTAGAAATGGTGATCCGTATAGTAATATAGGATAGAGGAGAAATAGTAATCATTTAGACGTCACGCGCCTTCCTATCAATGCGTTTCTTCTATAGTCATGTATTCTTTTTTTTTTAAGCATTCAACCCCAAGCCACTAGCATGCAACGGGTCACATAATTGGAGCGAGAACAAAGAGGAGTGATAGAGGGAAGGATGAAGACACAGTTAGGGGATAGATCAGGTCATCTGGAGACGTCGAGTGACGTTACATTTGAATAGTTGGAGAATTTAGCTATCAGGAAAACAAGAAATGAGCAGTGAGTTCCACAGGCAAGAAGTGCGATACATGAAACTATTGGAGTAGAAGAGGCGGCTACATTTAACAGTTTCGACAGTGAAAGGGTGAGAGCGAGATGCCAGCCTAGTAGAACGATTAAATTCCTGAAGTCTGGGAACCAGCGAAAGCAGCTCATCGGAGCAGTTACCGTGGAAGTATTTGTAAGAAAGACAGAGGGAGGCAGCGCCACGTCTGTGAGAGGGCGACTGCAGACGAGATGCCAGATCAGGGCCATTTACGTTGCATATTCATTTTTTGATAATTAATTCAATAATGGGATCGCCTGTGTTTACTCTCTGTTGATCTATGTGGAAAGTAAAGTTTTTCGGGAGCGACACTTTATTCTTATATAGCATAACTAAATCAAGATTATTGGCATTCAAAATATAGATACTTCATTATTTCTAATAAATTACGGGTTTCAATATAAAAAGTATAACCACCTCTTTCATATTAAAATTAGAGTTTTGGGTTCTACATATTTAGTTCGTCTCATATTCTTATAATAGATCAAGAGTTTTACTGGATCGGCTAAAATATCAGCTCGAAAATTTACTTAGTAAACGAATCAATTTTTTGCCTAACACAATAGTTTTACAAAAATTCGCCTCGACTCATAAATTCCTTTTTTATCATGGATTTTAGTTTTTTAAAAAAATACTTATCCGCTTCACATTTTCACGCTAAAATAACGATCTGAAGATAAAAAAAATTGCCGAGCCTCATATTTTGTAAACTAAAAGAGAAACCAACGTAGACAGATGTCATGAACAAGGCATGGGTATCATTTTACCAAAAAAAAAAATAATGGGCCGCATGAAATATATTTCATTATAAGGTGGGCCGCGCTACTTAAAAATAAATAAAAATGTCAAGTTACTTTTACATTGAACGTACCGCAGTCACGTTTACTACAGAAGACCATACGTGTAAGATTCTGGCTTAAAAATGGGGAAAAGTCGGTTTTTTTTTTCTATGGAGAAAAGATTCCTGATATAGTTTAAAAAAATGAAGACTTGTCATGAAAGTGGTACTAAGTAATGATAGTGAATAATATTTGTTTATAATTTATTCATTTGATTTGAGAAAAAATAATTTTAACGGAAAAAAAAAACGTCATTTACTCACTCGAAGAAAAAAACATTATGGACGTTTCCTCTTTCTAAAGCAAAAGATGTTTACGCGTATGATATTTCTTAGTAAAAATCGCCAATGGTTTTAAATGATGAAAATGTAACTTTCAACGAAAAGTTACAAAAATTCAATAAACATTGTACTTCTTCGTTGTTTCTTTATGTGGGTAAGTAAGGGAGAGTATGAGTGAACAAGTAAGAAAAAAACGAATATAAAATTAGACTTCCTATTCAGAATACAAAACGGGCAGCAAGTAGCCGGCGGTTCACAATTTGCCGAGAATTGACTTCAACACACAACTTCTTTAGAGAAAACTATACTATGCTACACTTTTTCAACCAAAGAAATACAATCTCGCGAACAATCAGCTATTAAAATTTGAATCTAAAACGAATGGGTCGTCATTTTGATGTTAACAGCATTGATTTAGTTTCAAAAGAGCAGCATTTAGAGCATTTTAAAACCCTCAGAATTCATTTAAAATTATCAATTTTTAGAGAGTAGGTTGGTGCAAAAATAATTACGTAATAATGTCGTTTTTTGACCTATTTTTTAACGTCAAAAACGACATTATTACGTCATTATTTTTGCACCAACCAAATATTTTTTTAAAAGTCTGCCGACAAAGCAAGTTATGAGTTTACGATACCACCGTCTTGACTGTGCAGTTTTACGGCACCAAGACGTGGCTTCCTAGCAACCTCCTCACCTCCCGGCTCCCTGACTTTGAGTCCTTCGCCCTCAAGCTCAAGGGGTTGGGCACTGTTCTGATCTTATGTCGAATGAGGAGTTCCACCAGAGGAACAGGCAGCTGAGCATCCACCGCACCACTGCTCAGCGCCGTGTTTGTTGGAACTGTCACGTCCTGCGACGACATGCTTATCACCCTAAGTCATCAACCAGATCGACCCATCGTCTACAAACAGGAGACGACCTCACGACCGACCACACAACTGCTGTAAAAAACCCCTTTACCAGCATTCACTTTTATATATATATATATATATATATATATATATATATATATATATATATATATATAAACAGTGTAATTTATCATCTATAAGGGTTCAATTCTCATTGTTTTATTTTATCTTTTTTTTTAGTATTAAACTTTGAAACTAATCATCAAACCCTTGATAATTATCTTGGTTAAAAATTTCAGCTTTTACCTATGGTCGAACACAGAATTCTGGCATCGGTAGAAAGAGGGTTGTGTCGCATTATGAGTTAAATTTAAGTGAACGCTTGCTTTCGTTCAACGGCTATCTGTAATTGGAGGCGACTTCAAAGTACAAGAGGCATAGACTAAGAGGACTAAGAAAAAATTATTTTTTTGTTTTGTATTTGGACGAAGATGGCAGGACAATGGACTTGCTGTCTATAAAACTAACTTTACCGCGCAAAGACAGAACGAAGCGGGCCACGCAGATAAGGCCATTTAGAGTGATATGCTGTAATATGAATCTATTTCGGGGTGTATAATGAAATTTGTTTGGCCTTGAAAAATATTGCGTCATCTGAGATTGCATCGGATTTTCATCACGTCCAGACACTATAGTCTCAACTGTCGATTAATTGTCCTATGGCTATTGTTAGCGATGGACGTTGCTCTAAGGAAACCTATGAAAATTGAAACGCCTCACGAACACACTTACCACTGAGCAAATCAAATTACTATCGACTGGCTCGGAAACTCTCCTTATTAAAGAAAAAGACTCCGAGGAATGGACATACGCAGCACTAACATCTGCATTGGGTCATGATTCATTGGAAAAATACGAAAAAAAAGTAAATAATAACGGATTTATTCGTTTTGTTTCCACTAATTTTCACAATGGTGTACTTCCACGCAACAACCTCATTCAGTACCCATCTGACTTGAATGCCTCTTGTGCCTTATATGTTCTGAACAAATGCATAAAAATGTCTATAAATAAACAAGACAGAATGTAGTACCATTTGTTTTTCGGACATCCAAATCTAAAAATTAGCAAGTGTATGTTAAATGAAACGTGTTAAGATTGAAGCTAATCAACTTAGAATAATTTGGCCACTAAAAGATTTATGCTTATCAAAAAAACCTCAGACGTAAGACCTCCGACAGGAAACATCGACCGGAATAAAAATAAATCTGTTGTGATGTGGGGTCTGGCAAAACACAACACATAAATCTACAGAGTCAGTAGTAGTATTTACTACTCAGCTAGACAATTCATTGTAATTGTATTATCATGCCACTAACGTTTACCGCTAGATGCACACTGGTGGATGCTACGAGAGCACCATAGCTGGGCAACTAGCGGCTTGCATGTAGGGTTCATTCATTGTAGACAGATACTCATGACTGCTTATCAGGAATGGATCACTCTATTCTTGATAGTAAATAGAGTAACTGGCTCTATACACAACACTATAAAAAAAAAACATAGAAAAAATGCAACCAAAAAGACTGATAAAGTATAAGACATTACTCACATTATTCGGACTATTGTCCTCATCTTTGTCGCCGTATTTATTACAACGTTTCGGCCGTTGTATGCTACAGCCTTCTTCAGGTGGCTGGAATGTCAAACTTAACCCTTTATTTCGCTCACTGGGGTATACTGTTCTAGTTCCACTTGCCATGTCTCACGGATATCAGTTATCAGTTATCTCCTGTTAATTCCCCTCTTTTGAACTCACACTCTTTGGTTCCTGTCACTGGATCTAACCAACGCCTTTATCCAATGTGCCATGTGTCCTTGGGGGAAATTTACAGGCGAGAATTATTATGTCTTACGTACCTTTCATGAATTTTCTAACATAATGTTTTACGTATTTCCAAGAAGTGTTCATATAATTATATATTAAATTATATCAGAATATTATCTATGATATATTACTACTATAGCTTAAATATATTTTTTTAATGACGTTCAATCAATACAGTGCTAAGATATTATGTATGTTGTATTCCGGGAAGTTGATACCATTTCTTTAAAAAAATAATCTCTCTGAGTGGAACTTTCTCATTGAATACTTCTATCTTATGGTCTTCAGAAAGCTGGACATCAAAACAAACTTCATGAACCTACCTGAAAGAATGGACTTGATAATATCGAAGGCTCTCCCATAGATACCGCAGCTGGAAAGATTGTGTAACAACCAGCTTTGTTTCAATTTGTCAAAAACATTGAAATATCTAAGGAGGCTCATGAGATGTAACTACCATAGAATGCTTCATTTATTCTCTTGTTAATGGCAGTTAAAACATCAGCAGTGGACCTTGAAGAGCGAAACCTAAACTGTCAGTCTTGTGGCTGATTCTGGAGTGATGATCAATGTTTTCGTTGATGACCAATGAACACAATGATTTTGTTAACAGTACCATAGTTGTTGCATGGTTTTTCAACGAGGAAAAGGTGCACCAACATTTTTGAAAATAAGTGTTTAGAACTTCCACAGATGGAAGCGATGTAAACGAAACAAAACGCATCTAAAGAGAGTTTTATTTCTCAAACAATTGCTTCGGACATATCTGAAAAAAAAACAACAAAAAAACAAAAGGAAACAGCAGAAATGTAAAAATCTAAGAGAATAGTAATGAAAGTCATCTAGGTTGTATGTAAAATAGATATACGGAATTTCAGGACGATTATTTAACTTAATACAATAATTCCCGTCAAACCCTGTAATGAAAGCCTCCTTAACGGATTCTCCTACAGTTCATTCCTCGCGAATGCAGGGGTTAACCAAGGCTCTATCCTGGGTCCTACACTGTTTCTGATCTTCATTAACTATTTTCCAGATTTCATCTCTTCCGAGATAGGCATCTATGCAGACGACACTACTATTTACTCCTGCCTCAATAGCAAATCCGGCATCGCTAACAAAACTAACCTGGCCGTTACTCTCGAAAAGGACCTCCAATCGGTTGTTGACTGGGGCAAGAAATGACTGGTTAACGTTAATGCCTAAAAAGACTGCTCTATTTTAACCAACACAGAGAACCCTCCCTGTCTCATATTAGAATGTCCGATGCACAGCTCTGCGACTGCTTGGTCTCACACAGCCCGCTGACTTATGATGGAACAAATACATTGAATCAATAGCTTCATCTACCGAAAGGAAATTTCGTTCTATGTGTTTTGCCAAAAAGATATACTCGCCTGAGTCCATCCTTTAAAATCTATCAATCAATCATTCGCCCTTGCATGGAATACTGCTGCCATATGTTGTCTGAAGCCCCTGCTGTTTGTTATCAGGTCCTCGACAAAATTCAGAGACAGATATGCAATGTGAATGTCCCTGATCTGCTATCTCGTTTCAGTCGCTCTCTCACAGACGTGCCGTCGCTTCCCTCTGTCTTTTCTACAAATACTTTCACGGTAACTGCTTCGATGAGCCATTTTCGTTAGTTTCCAAACTGCATGAATTTAAGCGTGCTACTAGGTTGGCATCTCAGTCCCACCCTTTCACTGTCGAAACTGTTAAATATAGTCGTCTCTTTTATTCCAATAGCTTCATGTCTCGCACTTCCTTCCTCTTATTTGCTTCCCTATTAGCTATAATCTCCAACTTTTCAAATGTAATGTTAGTCAGCATCTCCAGATGCCGTCCTTCTCTTCATCATTTCCTCTATCACACCCCTTTACTCTTGACCTTTGTAACCCCATACGTGCTAGTGACACCCCCCCCTCGCTTGGGCTGAAATACTTTAAAAAAATAAGTTCAACTGCTACTATTTAAATAGTGGCTTTTGAGAAGAAAAAAAAAACTTTACAAAAATTACGAAATGATTTAAAATCTGAATTAAAATAAGTTAAAGAGGAAAACGTTTATTTTAATAACACTATCGGACATCGTACTTGGACCTATGGCAAAACTGATGTCACTTGACTGGTTACTGTAGAGTAAAAACATTTATTCTGCGGTCAGGAGTGTAATAACAAGAGAAACAAATAAAACATTGCTATTAATAACGGAAATGATGCGTAATTAAGAATTAATGTTTAATATGACGCTAACTTCAATTAAAATCGCCCGCCGATTAAGTATATTTCCTTACTTTTCAATGTGTGTTTTAGTTATAAACACTCAAGGGAAAGTAACGAGTTTCTGGCAAAACATTCTGCTTAAATATATATTACGAAATGTTCATTCGCAGGTTTGTTCATTAAGTTAGTGAAAATGTCTCCCAATATGAAATACTATCTGTATACATTTTTGCCATCGGGCAATATGGTTGAATTGCATTTCAGCGTCATTCTTCATAAATGTATGTACGAATGAAAATGTAGAAGATTTACATGACTGTGTAAATTATCACACACACACACACACACACACACACACACATATATATATATATATATATATATATATATATATATATATATATATATATATATAGGCAGCAACCGTTGTTTCCAACATGTTTCGTTGAATATGACAGACAAGGAAAATTTGTTTGATGAATTTGTTTCGAGAATTCTAAAATTTTTCAGTTTGGTTTGGGCAAGCGAGTGTAAAAATTGTCCATATTGTATATTTTCACAACGGCTTTTGGACACATCTTTAACTATTTTAAATAGATTTCTTATTTGTTTAGTGCGTGTAAGGGAGTGTAAAAATCATTCGTAATGTATATTATCCCAAAGGGTTTCGGTCACTTCCTTAGCCATGTTCAAAGGGTATATTGTCAATTTTTTACCAGGTTGACTTTTCAAATGTAATGGGTTTTTGCATATTGTATGATAGTAGCGTTTATTCCGAGTCCCACGAAAGGAACGTGGATGGAATTGAAATTGGCGATCTCCCATTTGAAAAACAAAATTATCCTTTAGAACATAACACATCATTTGATATGACTCTAAACGTTGGTTCACGTGTTTCAGTAGATATTCATCATTTATTATTTTTATTGTGGTTTTTAAACAAAGTCATTCACGTCCATCGACCTCTTCATTTGAGGGTGATATGAAAGAAAAAAAATTGGGTCACCAAACTCATGTCAGCTTTGCTTTGTCAGCTCACCCACGAAAGACTTTTCAGCAAAGCAAGTTTCAATTACCCCATTTTTTTTTTATTTTAGAAATGCACATATATCTTCGGGAAATTGAGAATCCCATATCTATTAACTTTATAGTCGAAAATGAAGGCTGTTATTCCGAAAGTACCGTAATTCCCCATGTATAATACGCCTTCATCCATAATACGCACCCCTAAAATTATACTGAAAGTGTGGGATAATGATTCTACTCACACATAATAGGCACCCCTATTTCATTTCGGTCAGCGTTTCCCACTCTTATTAAAAAAAATCGTTTTAAACATAGAATAATATTATTTTAATTTATTTTTATGATAATACTTATTTTATTTTACATTTGTAAGTATTGTTAGGTATATATGATTGTATTTGACAACCTTATGGGGTCGCAATCATCGAATATTAGTACAAATTGTCGTATGTTTGTGGTGAGTAGTCATTTCTAGAAATCTACCTATGAATCGGGATTTTTAAAGATTTTTTTAGCTGTGCATAATACGCACCCTAAATTTTACTTATTATTTTTAGACAAAACGCGTATTATACATGGGCAATTACGGTAATTTCTCGGGGTTTAATGGATTTCATTCATAACCCGACGGGATTTCTTCTACCTGTAAAATAGCAACATTTATTTCCCGATATTATTATTGCTGTTTGCGGTACCATTATTTTAGAGAGCAATTTTAATTTTTCTTATTACTAAGTCCCGTGCGGGGTCGATGAATAACAAATGCTCTGTAGGAATGTTATCTATGCATATTTCGGACGTTTTGTTTTGATGAAGAGGCTATAGCGGATGATACAAGCAGTTCAGCACAAAGTAATCTTTTGTAGCTCCGAGAAGCTGACATGTTTAGGGAATTTACTCAGACGACTTTTGGTACCCTTCTTTGTCAACCCCAAATGCCCCTATCACATTAGGGATAACCGTAAGGTTAATTTTTACCATTTTTGTTACTTCAATTTGAAGGCTGTTATAATTTGAGAGTTTGGGAAATTCTTTTTTTTTTTTTTTAAATTGGAATTCTTTGGACATATCAATTACTTAGTAGGTACCTTTTTGCTATTATTATTATTATTATTATTATTATTATTATTATTATTATTATTATTATTATTTCTTTGATTACTGGTGGGTACACATTTCTTACCGAGTCCCTCCCAGAGACCTAAGTTTTCCACTGATCAATTAAAAAAAAAGAACCACAAACATATTTTAAGTAGACAAATCTCTTCGTAAGGTGTGGGCTGTACTGGCGAGAACATTTTTTTCTACTTCTTTAAGGCATGGACTTCCACGAATCCCTTCAATTAGTCTACTGGAATCTTTTCCAACCAATCCGATGGTTCCAGCTACAACAGGGATTGTTGAAGTTTCCATATACCACATTTTTGAGATTTCGATTTGAAGGTCCTTGTAATTTGATAGCTTTTTGCAGATCTTCAAAGATACATTACAGTATACAGGGACTGTCATATCAATAAGGAGGCACTTTATGTTTGCGGTTTCAAATAACAATGTCTGGGCGGTTAGCTTTGATTGGTCTGTCTGTTTGTATTATGTAGTCTCATAAAATGATAACAGGTCCTATCTCTGTAACCGCGCGTGGTGTTCATACCAATTTCTTTCAGTTTCTTCCCCGTAGAAGTTGCAGATTTTCCAGTGCAGATATTGACCCACTCTGTCGTGCCACTTTTTATATTCAGTGGGGGCCGATACCGTACAACCTCATGTAAGATGATCAATTGCTTTTGGATATTTATCCCAGAATCTGAATTTTGGGCTAACACTATATTTTAGTATGTGTGCTTGATAATTTCTAATTAACAAGCATTGGTCCTGTCAGCAAGGATAAAAAACCTTCAGTTTGAGCTTTTAACCTTGCACTACGTAGCCACCGATGGGTACGGGGTTTGTCTACATCAGCTTGTTTGATATGGGCAGGGTATTGGCTATGAAGCGGTTTAGCTTACCATTGTTTTCTGTATCTGGTCGGTTGCTTTGGTCTCTCTTTTTTAAATATTTTGCAGCTTCAGTCGGTGTATTTTTTTTTACTTGTACTTATGCACCCAAGTGAAACTCCATTTATTATTATTATTATTATTATTATTATTATTATTATTTGTGTATGTTATGTTTCCTGCTTTGTATCCTGTAGAGCCGGGTCCAAACTATGGTCCATAGGCCCTATAGTAGAATAGTCATTTAAATGATAGCACGTTTCTTAATATATGGGATATTCCTAGTAGGGTGATTTTCTCGGCAACCTGTATAATGACGATACCTGAGACACTGTTAGTAAAATTGTCCATTCCCTTTCTCACGATGCCTAGTGCTCCGATTACTATTAGTACAGTCTCAGTCTTCATTCCCCACACCCTGTTAATCTTGATCTCCAGGTTCTTGTATTCTGAGTATTTCTAGATAATTTTCATGAAGCTGTTTCTCTCAGATGGTACCGATGTGTCATTAAGCATACACTTCAGGAATTTCTTGTCTTTTATGATAATATCAGGTCTGTTGGCTTTTATTTCCCTGTCAGTTTATTGGCATGTCCCAGAGGATAGTTACATCGTTGTCTTAACAGTGTCTGGTTGGTGTCCATACCATCTCTCATTGGTTTCAATGATGTAGCTTTTGCATATATTCCAGTGCACATATATCACTACTTTTTTTTATATCTCTGAGTATATTTATTTTTTGCTGGTTCAGGACAGCCTGACATAATATGACAGTTTCATCATATTTTCCGCAAATACTGCATATCTCCTATCAGAGAGTAAATATCTATCTAATACTCTAATTCTGTGGAGTGGAACTTAGCTACAGTTTCTTCGTTAGAAGACAAAAGCTCACGTGGTCAAACGCCCCAAATCCTCGATAACGATTATTTGTGGTTAACACAACCAGTGACACCCCCGTTTCGTCTCGAATCGAATGTTTCTATCGTTTTACTGGTACTCCCTAACAGTGTCGCACGCTGAGATACTCTCCATCTCTCTCTCTATCTCTCACTCTCTCTTTCTTTCAGTAGCTGTCATCAAAATGTCACCACCTTTGTAATTGAGAAATGATGAAAGATTCCGATGTGGCTCTAATGGTTGAAACGCTATCGCTCTCACCTCTCAGGAAAGAACTGATATATCATTTATATCAGAAATAATTTTCCCTGACACCACGAATATAATGTATGTCTTGTGCGAAATAATTAACGTGACGAATAAACAATGAGTACCATTCGGTTGGTAGTAAGTGAATTTTGATAAATATAACAGTGTAATATTGACTTTGCAGATTAAATTTTAGAATAGATTGGCATATAACACTCCAGATCAAGAATATAAAAAAAAAAATTTCCTTGTAAATTTAAACCTTAGGAAAGCCAAAAATATGCTTATACTCCCAATAGCATTTAATCATTAATTTTTCAAAAGTTTTCAACCATTAATTAGTCCTATGTATGACTATAAGCTACACCCGACAGCAAGGCCTCTGATCAGGAGAGCGGGTGTTCTTAAGAGCATAGAATCACCTCTTAATTATTTTTGTTCCCAGGTTCACCTCGCCCGGGGTGTTAATACCTGTTAGAGTCCCAGCTATGCACAAATATTGAACCCCCAGACAAAATAACCCTATTAAAATATATAAATACATTTTTCTAAAGATACCAGTAATACATATATATATATATATATATATATATATAGCATTCGTACTCATGAAGATGATCTTGAAAGAATATCGAAAGTACTTGGGATATGAAAATAAAAGAATTTTTAACAGGTATAGCAGATTTCTCTGATCCTTTAACATCAAAGGTTATTCGTGAATATAAGCGGATTTTATTAAAAAGTACCAGATATAATGTCTTTAATTTATTCAATAAGGCACACACACACACATATATATATATATATATATATATATATATATATATATATATATATATATATATATATATGAAGAAATATAGTCTTAAGTTGTGCTATATTTAAGAGATAAAGTGTTCAATATCAGAGATAGAGCGTGTGTAAATATAAAAGTGAACATTGAAGTCAACACTTAGAGGTGACATGCTGTTTCTTGCTAGACGCAATCGTCAGGCCATATATATATATATATATATATATATAAATTACCAACAATACCTATTTATTTTTGAAATACTAAAAGTATATTTTATATTTAGTTGAAGGTATAGAATTGTGTCCAAAATATTTAGATTTCCACATTACTTAGCTTTAGAGCTTGATATTCCGCTAAAGAAAATCAACCGATCATGTATGTCTATCGTTGAAACACTTCACATGTACGATCAATTGCTAAGTATGCTGCTAAGAAAGTTAGTTCCTTTCTTTCCAGGATCTATCTTACATAGTTATAAGTCTACCATTCATTCTTGCTTTGAATACTGCTGCCAAATATCGTCTGGTGACCCTTACATTTGGTTGGAAGACGTCCTGCTACGAGTCTGTTCCGCAAAGCAGCAGTTCTTAAGAAGAACTTGTTCGATTGGGACCTACTTCTTATTAATGAAAGATGAAGGGAAGGCTTGTATGACCGTCGTTTATGCTTCACAGCGCGTCCAGGTTGAGTGCTGCTAGGAAGAAACGAATTTAGCCTCGTTGCATCATGGAAAAAGCGATAAAGTAGCAAGAGGCTTGCGATATACTGCCTGTCCTAAATAGTTTGTAAGGTAGAAAATATGTTGTCACCCAGAAGACTGCGTAGACGATTTTGAACTCTATAAAGACAGGAAATGAGAAATGGGCAGATCTAGCTCAGATATGGCGGCAATACTCCATTTATGGTCTCATCTAGCTCTTGTTAACATAGAATATAGCACGGAGGAAGGGATACTCACTGGAGAGGTACAATGAACCGACTATTTGCAAGAATCATTAGCTACATTACGGCGATGGGAAAGTGAAACAAAGATGTAGCGTCAAGACCAATAACATTGCATATATGGTCTCCCCACCAAAAGGCTTTAAATTTATCTCTTTGTCACGCACCTTGGTACGGCCAACACGTGTTTAACTTCTCTTTGTGTTCTGTCTTGTAATAATACGGAATAAATTCTCCTTTTTTTCACATGTAACATAAAACAATTGTAAACTAAACAATACACACAGAAATACACAGAAAAATATAAATTGTATGAAATTTACATACAATTTATCATGCTTTTCCTGATATTTTTCTCCGTTTTATTTCCTGTCAAATATGATTTATCCCCGCGAACCATGATGTGAGTGACCCCACACAAAATTCATGAAGTTAGATTCAAGTAGATATATTTTCAAGGACAAGGTCTTGTTGAAATAGCAGCCAACTGAAAGATTTGTAAGGTGTAACAATTTATTCCCTGCTTGGAATTCAAATTCTGAAGGTTGCCTACGGTCTTCTAAATTCCTCGAAGATCTTGTCTGTGTTTAAATATTAGAATCGTTTCAGTTCGCTTAATTGAGCAATATGATTCCAGCTTTTGCTTTCGTTTCACGTCCGAATAATCAAAGTCCGGTAAATCGAGGTAGGGATAACCGAAACGTAATTTAATGTGCCATGTTTGATAATCCAAAATTCAGAACACTGGATTTAGATCATTAAGATGGGCCGTGCCTCCTCAATATAATTAACAACCTGGCATTTCGACTTCAATCACATTTCCACCGACGAGACGTGGCAACTCTCTGTCTTTTCTATAAATATTTACATGGCAATTGTTCTAATGGGCTTTTGTCCTTGCTTCCCTCGGCTGCATCAATTTTATCGTACTACTTAGTTGGCAGTTAGGTCTCATTGTTTTACTATTGTATTAACGAGATGTAACGGTAAGTTCGATTTTAATAGATTTCTTTTTTTTTTTTCTCTCACTTCCCTCCAAGTGAATTCTTTTAAGGAATCATTTTTCACTGCCACGTACGATCAGGAAAACTTTAAGTTAAAAGTCAAACTTCATTTTCTACATTCTTAAAAGCGACTGTTTTATTGTCCTTTCTCCTAACTAAAATTTTTGATAATCCCTTCCTCCCAGTAACCCTTAGCGTCTTAGTGGCATTATCGTCTTGCTTAGGGTGAAATGATTAAAAGCAAAATCCTTCTCCGGGCGTATCAACGTTGGGTAATATTTATAGAGGCTAGTCTTGTTGGGTATTAATCCTGAGTAGATAAGAAAAAGTTAGGTCCTCATTACTTCCTCTCTACAGAAAGTCGACCTTACGCTTGACATGAACCCCTATCTTTTGAAATCTATCATTATTTATTTAATGTGAAATAAAAATATACACAATTCACGGACACTGAATATGATGATTTAACAATATAAACAAAAGGGCTCTACGGTGTCGTTAATGGTAGTCGAACTATTGTCTAGTTTTTGGAATTACTGTCTCCTAAGCGTACTAATGCCACGAAGTTACTATTAGGTTGGTGCAAAAATAATGACTTAATAATATCGTTTTTGACGTATTTTTTTAAGTCAAAAAACGACATTATTACGTCATTATTTTTGCACCAACCTAATACATTAATATGTATTAAGTTCATTGCCAAGTCGTAAAATCTAAATTAAAATAAGTAAGTAATAATATAAACTAAACTGCTGGTAGTTTACGTAATAACAGCAACGCGACGTGCCATACACATCACGAGGTACCAGTGTATTTGTATAGATATATCTATTCAATACATTCCAATAATGTCCATAATTAGATTGTTTTTGCTGTTAATGACCGCCGAAAATGTAGTTAATTCGGTAACCTGACCCATGCATAGAGTGTAAATCAGGCAATCACGGAGATCATTGAAGGATCCTGAGTGTTAGATGAACAAGTTTTGTGTCAATTCGTGGAAATTATATATTTTGAGTGTAACATCTTGAAGTTGGGAGACTATATCTGTCTATATTTCTGAGATGAGGTATTATGTACACTATTTACATTACTATTGTCCTCATTTTGTTGGCATATTTGTCACATGGCACAGTGGATAAAGACCTTGGTTAAATCCAGTGACAGGTCTCAAAGAGTTGCGAGTTCAATACCTGGTTAAGGCAGGGGAAAACTTGTAGAGGGGAATTAACTGATATCCACTAGACATGGCACGAGGAACAGTCTACCCTAACGAGCTAAATAAAGGGTTAATTCAACATTCCAACCACCTGAAGAAAGTCGGAGCGTAAACCGCCGAAACGTTGTGATAAATATGGCAACAAAGATGAGGACAATAGTCCGAATAATGTAAATAGTGGACTTATCAACAATTTTAGAATTATTTAAAGCCGAAACATATTTCAAATTATTCGGATTATTGTCATATTTATCACAACGATTTCCTTAACGACACATGACAGAGTGGATAAAGGCGTTGGTTAGATCCAGTGACAGGACCCAAAGAGTTGCGAGTTCAATACCTGGTTAAGGCAGTGGAGAACTTTGAGAGGTAAATTAACAGGAGATAACTGATAACTGACATCCATTAGACGTGGCACGTGGAACTAGAACAGTCTACCTCAGTGATTTGGGTGCCAAAGTTGGGCCCACAGAAGTAAAACACGGAACACGCATTAGAAGTAAGAAATATATATTAACAACAGGTTACAGAGATAGTGTAAGCAGAGCTTACTATAAGTTAGTGTCCAACACTGGTAGTCGTACTAGACTCTCTGTGTCACTCTCTATCACTCAATATTTATTTGTATAAATACAAAATGTGGCACAAGGCCTAAAAGGGGGATGGGGAAGGACGGTCTTCATCTGTCTTAAATCTAAACTTAGCTAGTCGCAGACACTGACCCAATCAAGCCAACAATATTCCAATCACCAAAACAACACATTCACTCCTACCTTTCTTACTACGTCCACCATAATACCTCAAATTCTCTATGATGTCCTAACTAGACCCCTTATATACAATTATTGTTCGTGGGGGGAGGGTCAAAAATTAATAACTTTTAAAATGATCCCCAAATGAGTATTTACAATATGACTGAAATATTTACAATAAAACTAAACAAAACTGTGTTAGTAATAAAACCCCCCACAAACCATGAATGTGGCAGAAAACATCAGTTCACCGGACGAAATCAATGCGGGACTATGAAGAAATGAAAAAAAAAAGGGCGTTCATACCTCCAAGCATTCACGCAGGCACACACACATTCATACACATCAACAAATACGAAAAATCACACACACGAAACGAAAGTCGTCCCGCATCCACCAGAGAACTGACATCACTGACCACCTAACGAGAGAGGGGATGGGGAATTAAACAAAAGAAAAAAAAATAGGGACAGAAATAAAAGGGACCAATACGCATGCATACCCTAGCTAAGTTTACTAGAAAAAAAGGGAAAAACTAAAAGTTCAAAATACAAAACCTAGTCTAACCTAAAATCTGGGTGGGTTGCCTATGTTCAACCCTGTTAGGACAAAATTCTGTACCTAACCGACATCCAAATCCCACTCTAGGTCAGCCCCTTTCACTCTACACATTCGCGCAAGATTCACCCACCTTTTGCCAAATTCCGATGAAGGGAGCCGCCGCCTTTCCGTCCTAATCTTGACTTTAAGCTGATGCTTAAAGAACAAGATCAGTTGAGAAGAGGTGAACTTCTCGCCCTCATGGAATCCCTTCTGACGCGTCGTCCAAATCACGACTCTCATAATCCCTAGTAAGCAACAGAACACAGTGTTCAACCTTCGTCAATTGCGGCACCACATTGCTACAAACAGAACTGGCTTCCAGGACAAAGAACTTTCCCTGCAGCATGCGAACGATGAGCCCTTCAACAAACTTGCACAACGGCACTACCGTCTTGCACTGAAAAAAGGCTTGACCAATGGTCTCGACTTCCCCAGTACAGCGACGACATTTTGGATATTTCTCCAAACCTGTTGAACAAAGTCTCTTGCCGACCCAGAGGGCCCCACGAATCATCAGCCAGGTGAGTGATGCCTCATCATTATTGAGACATTTCAACCCAGGCGCCAAAGGCCATATCGAGCGAGCCTCCTGCTTCGTAAGACCGAGCTCGTCGATCAGACCATCTTGAACGGACCCCCTAACTAACAACTGATACAATGCCTTACGAGACAACGCCTGGGCGTCGGAGAGGCCATCCGTCGTCCGTAAGAGGAGCTTCAAAGCACTACGACATTCGCGGTAGAAGGAGCACTCGGCACGAGGTGTACGGCCGGCCTCCTCCTCGCACGAGTGCACACTTCTCAGGGATGGGAAATGTTTTCGGACATCTTCTTTCCAAAAGGTGCCCACCTCATCCAATCCGCGACACATTCAGTCTAAAAAGGTAATGCGAAGCATATATTGACGAATCTCAATGCTAGGCATACCCAGACCGCCCTCAGAGGGATGAAGGCAACAGATCTCGCGACACACCATAGGGGCCTTGTCTCTCCACAAGAAAGAGAACAAGGTCCGGACTAATGACATTAGTCTGGCATACGGGAGTGGAAGCACAGACAGTCGGTAAAGGAGGATCGGATATATGTGTGAAACACATACCTCTGCCCTTCCGTTCAGGGAAAGTCTCCTCCGAGACCACAGTTTACCCGCGATCTCGGCATTCCCTTGCACCTCCGACCAATTCATTTCCAACTGGAGATCAGGACCGAACCAGACGCCGAGTATCTTGATCGGCCCATCCGTCCAGAGGAAAGGTCCGGGAAGAGAAACTCCCTTCCACGCACCCAACCGCAAGCCCACAGACTTATCGCGGTTGATCTTGGCCCCTGTCACCATCTCATAGCCACTGATCTCTTTGCTGACTACGTCAATCTCGGCTCTGCTCGACACAAGAACCGAAACGTCATCAGCATAGGCAGAATACCTGGCTGAGGTGGAAGCCCCAGGCAGGGAAATTCCGCGCAGGACCGGATTCGCCTTTAACTTGCGAAGGAAAGGTTCCGACGCAAGAACGTACAGCAGAGGCGAGAGCGGACAACCTTGACGAATGGAGCGAGACAATACGAAAGGCTTGGATCTTATCCCATTCACTTCCATCAGCGCACCGGGGGTCGCATACAAAAGTCGGATCCAGGAGCGAAATTCGGCTCTAAACCGGCCGCCGAAAGGACAGCCTCCAAAAATCGATGGTCAACCTTATCGAAGGCCTTGGACTGATCTAAATTGATCAGCGCGGCTTCACTGTCGACTTGTTCTAAGATCAAGCGTACCATATAAAGGTTATCCTGAATAGTCCTACCCTTCACAGCACAAGTCTGTTCAGGGCCAATCAGACTAGACAGGACAAGCTGCAAACGGTTGGCTAAGATCTTCGCCAAAATCTTTAAGTCCGTATTTAACATCGTTAAAGGGCGAAAGTTCCCTAACCCATCCCCACCGTTCTTGTCCTTACGCAGCAACTTGATCACACCCCTGCTTCATCCAGTGGTTGTAAATCAGTTCCAGCAAAGGAACAAAAACGTGCGACAACCTCAAGTAAACTTCGTAGGGAAGGCCATCTAGTCCCGGAGACTTATCCAGGCCAACCTGCTTCAGCGCTTCCCAGATCTCCGACTCTGTTATGGGACCCTCGCACCTAGCCGCTTCAGCTGCCGAGAGGCAGGGAAAGTCAGCTAAATAGGGGTCGAACTGAGCAGAGCTCAGACCGGGCTCCCTGATGAAAAGATCCTGAAAGTAGTCCCGAAAGACCTCACATATGCCCGCGTTTGTAGTCACGGTCCGCTTATCCGGCAACGTGACGCATGCTATATGTCGCCTAGACGCGCTTCGATTTTCCTCTGCACGCAGTTCAGCGGCCATATTCGTTGCCTCAGAAGACATTCTTTTTAACCTAGCCCTAACTACCAGAGCTTGATCCTTCTTGATAAGCAAGGAGGACAACTCTGCCTTAGCTAAAGCTATGTCCCCACTAACACGAGATTTCACAGCATGATCGACTTTATCTTCTAAAGCAGTTTGCGCCGCTAATCTATCTAGATTGAGTCGACGACTAAAATCGGCAGCAAACGTTCGAATTTTAGATTTAAGATTTCCCCACCAGGCATTTCCCACAACCGCTCCTGTCAATTCCCTTTGGATGGTTAGTAACAGCTGGTCCCGGAAACCCTGATCACCAAAAAGTGAACAGTTCAATTTCCAGTAACCAGCCAATCTAACCTTAGGCTTATCTAAGTTTACACGGACCCGGACAAGCCTATGATCCGTATAAACTATATAATGGAAACTTGGACACCCTAAGAGCCCTACATCGACTCTCCTAACTAAGACTCGGTCCAGGTAGCTCCCAAGCGTCCCAGGAGCCGAGTTGCCACTAGTTGTCCAAGTCCATGCTACCTCCTGAGGGTGTTCATTCCGGAACTTATCGACCAGATCAAACCGATCGATAAAGTCCCGAAATGGTTTCACATCCGGGTTGTTAGTACCTTGTTTATGCCCTATACGATCTATATCGGTGTCAAGGACACTCGCTGTCACTCTCCTGTAGAGTGCTATGTCGCCTACTTAATATAGGCCTGGAAGAGTCTATTGTGTAGGTAGTTTCCGTTCTCACAATACTCAACCAGCCAAATAAAGGGTTCAGTTCGACATTCTAACCAGTTGAAGAAGGCCCGGGCATACAACGGCAAAAAACGTTGTGACAAATATGGCAACAAAGATGAGGACAATATTCCGAATAATGTAAATAGTGGGGAGACTATATAGAATCAATATCTGCCTTTATAACAAGGAAAGTTGGACCACTGAATCGTGCTACAAAGGTTTTCCCAATCAATCTTGTACATTTGTAAATCTAGCATTTGTCGGTGCGTTGAATGATGTTGCTATATCCGGTCCGTCGTTCCTGATGTATGCCTTCAGATTCTTGAAAAAATCCAGAGAAGCATCTGTAAAGTAATCGATCATGGCAAACCATATCGGCTTCAGTCACTTTGTCTCCGTGACCTCCTTCCATCTACTCTACAAATATTTTCATGGCTGCTCCTCTGAAGACCTTTTCTCCCTTGTGTCGCGAATACATGAATTTGAACGTCCTACTTGACTGGCATGTAGGTTCCACCTTTTTACTGTAGAAACATTAGGTTGGTGCAAAAATAATGACGTAATAATGTCGTTTTTTGACGTATTTTTAGAGTCAAAAAACGACATTATTACGTCATTATTTTTGCACCAAACTAATAGCTGAATGCAACCCCCACTCATACTGCATCAGTTTATTTTCTCGACCTTCCCACTTGTGGAAACCCCTTCTGTTTATCCGCTTTCCTGATGACTATAATCTTCAGAAATGTAAAGGTAACGTCAATCGCCATCTTATATCTTTTGTCCTTTCCGCAATTCTCCTTATTCTCAGTCTTATTTTTGGCTTTCATTTCCTGTAACCCCCTGCGTACTAGTGGCATTCCCACCTTGCTTGAGATGAAATTTTTAAAAGAAAATATATAAAGAGATATACCCAAACTCTGTGATTGAAAATGCATATAAACAATGAATATATTCTTAAATGTAAGGTTTATTTAGCGTTGACAATGTAATTTCTTGTTTATTTCAAATTCCAGACGAGACTTGCGTTTATTTCGTATTACGTCCATAGAAATAACATGATCTTGTTAGCTATCCCCACTAATTATAGGTAAATTCAATTCTGGGTTAACCCATTAGAAATGTAGCAAATCATAGAAGACTTTAATAGCGACGGAGTCTTAATAGCTGATGTTTGTTCGCTATCCAATAAACGGAGGTGATCTTAATAAACGAAGACGTAGAAAATAATTTACAGGGACAAAAAGAGGCAAATTAATAAAAGAGGTGGTGGTAGCGATCTCTGAAAGACGGATATTTTTCACAAAATGAAATTAAACGTTAATAATCGGCCTGCAAGGTACCTAAACTGTTGGCATCAAACTCCGACGAAATATCTTTTTGAAGATGGTTGCTTTTAATTATATTTCATTTCGTATACTGTAATCTCGTGACGAGGTATCCAATTTTATTTTCTGCACAGTGTTATTCATTCTTAACTTTTAACTATTTCACATTAGGTCACTTTCTTCCTTAGTTTTTAAAATATATTTTATTTCCTACTGGTCACAGCAATAAGCATTCCAACCAAGGTAAAATTCAATATGACAGATGCTGATTCAAGAGTCAGGTTAGAATATAAAATTCGCTGTTTGGTGAAGCAATGTTCTTATTTAGTATTCAGACATATGACCTTCTGCTATGCTTAGATATATTTTATAAAAAGTCAAAAACAAACCAAACTAAAACACATTCAAATTGGCATACGTTATATCAAGTCATCATCGTCATCATTATCATCAGTCCCATGACCGAGTATAGTCGTACAGTCGCCGCGTAGTTGAATATCTGACCAGTTCCATCCATATATCTGGGTTGATATGCGAAGCCTTATTCGTTCATGTGTAGAGAGTCTTCGGCAAGTAGACCCGACTGAACTCATACCTACCCAAGTCAAACCACAACCGATGTCACTAACTTGAAGTCTCGCCATGATCACGGTCACGCATGTTACGATACTATCCAGGAACATGTCAGCCCTCGCCGTTGAAAGCACTCCGTTCACCTATGCAATGTAACTCATGTCAAACTTGATTATACGCACATGTATTTTATACTAGCAGCATGGCCCGGCGTTGCCCGGGCTTGATTCAAAAATCGTACGACTCATACAGCAATCGCTATCATTGACTTAAATATTTTTGCCCTTCTTGCCTTTAAAAGAGTGCCCTTTGCCGTGCTGATGTTGCTACATGCCTTACTTCTTGCCTATCTCACACTGCGGATTTTATCTAAGCTATATACTAAATATTAAATCTGATACGAAAAAAGAACTAAACAAAATGAACACAAAACGATCAGCTTTAAAAAAGGACGCGTAACTGAAAAAAGCGAATGAAAAAGAATGTTAACAACAAATACTTTTTCACACCCAACCCAGTTCTGAGGAATCAGAATCAACGTTGAGTTTAAGCAAGCGAATGAGCCAATTGGAGTAATGTGCCACGCAGATTTAAATTTTTCCCACTTGTGACGAATGCAGCTATTGATATTTTTTTGCATGCTAGCATGGTAGTTAACATTCGCGTCAGTCAGCTGTTGGCTCTTACGCTGACCAATAGAATTTTCCTGGCTATTCGTGTCAGCCAGCTATAGGCTCTAACTCTGGCCAGTACAAAATGGCTGCAAACTACATGAAAACTTCCGTAGAAGCATGAAAAAATCGATTATTTCCACTATCGATGGGAGTTGGGAAATGCAAAGTAGGTCTTGGCCTTTTCAATAAGTTGGAGCATGTGCATGAAAATTTTGGTGCAAATCCGTCGAAAATTGCGGCCGTGCATTCGTTACACACACACACACACACACACACACACACACACACACACACACACACATCCTGCCTTTTATAGATAGAGATTCCTTGCAAGCTTTATACCATTTATCTCTATTAAAAAGTATTTATACTATTTACATTGTTCGGACTGTTGTTCTCGTTATTAATGTCATATTAATGACGTTTCAGTCGTTGTACGCTCCGACCTTCTTCAGGTGATATACGTTAGAATTTCGAGCCAAAGCTTTTATTTAGTACATGTTGTCAGAATAAGGCAATAAAGATGAGGGCAACAGTCCGAACAATGTATATAGTGTAAATAGTTAAGCTTCCTCATCTATGCAACGTAATATTAAATAAGAACATTTGTATAAAACAACAAATGAGAAACACGTATTGAAATATTATGTGGTATTTTCTTTCTACGTGATAGGTAATGTTGATCGAATGTCAGAAATATAGACAGATCCTGAAGAAGGCCGGAGCGTACAATGGCTAACACGTCGTAAATACGGCATTAAAGATGAAGACAACAGTCCGAACAACAAAAATAGTTACGACACATCATCTCAGAAATATAGATTTAAAAAGTGTTTATTAGTTTTAAATCCCTTAGGGAAACCGAATTGAGTATCGTCTTAAGATAATTATTGGAACGAAAGCGCGTATTGAATATGTAACATTTAAACACTCAGAGCTGATCCTTTTTTTTATTTCCTTTGTTCATAACTTCTTTTGAATCAATATCATCAGTTATTTTCTCTATTCCCTTTTGGACATAATGGATTGTGTCTCTCCCCATCTTCCTGTCATTTCTAACTCTAAGAAACGTTTGAAATTTTACCATCCCTTCTTGTCTCTCTTTTGCCATACATTCGAACTAACACGCTACGGAAGTTACTGGCTTCTTCCTCCAAACGTCCTCTTTGCAACAGGCCCTGTAAGTATTAAATTTTCGAAGCCGTCTTTTTACTTACTATGTGTCTCAGAAATTTCAACTGTCTCTTTTTGACATGAATTTTTCTAGTTTCACTTTTCTTTAAAACTTGTCCGTTGACCACGTGATCTGTCCATGGTATTCTCAGCATCCTCCTGTATCACAAAATCTCCCCTATTTCCTATCTACTCTTCATCTGTAAAGAAATCGTTCAGCATTGCCTATCATGCAGAAGGTAAACACCACATAATATTTCCTCATGTGTTTCTCGTTTATTGTTTCTCTACCAATATTCTTGTTTAATATTACGTTACACAGATTCTAGAAGACATCTTTTGATTTTTTCATTTCTGTGTTAACATTTTCTTAGTCTTTGACTTCACTAAGAAGTTTTTTTTTTCTTTTTTTTACAGCAAGATTTACCATGTATGACGGACAGGGGCCACTCGATGTAGAGGGTTACGCTAAGAGGCATTTTATACTGATAGCAGAAGATAACAATTAACCCTAGATTTGAAGAGGTTAAGATTGCAATGATCGCAGAAACCTCCTCTTAGCAGCCAGTGCCATATACCAGTGATTCGCGGGAAGAACCTGTTCGAATGGAACTTACTGTTCACCGACGAAATACAGAGGGGATATGTGTGGTTTGCTACAGTGTAAGTGACATGTCCGTAACGGTGGAAACAGCGAAAGCAGTTCGTCCGAGCAATTTCCATGGAAGTAGAGACAGAGCAGTGAGAGACTCGTCACATCCCGCCCGTGAGAGAGAGTGTTGAAGAGTGGAAAATCATTCGTCACCCACAAAGACTCGGAGACGCTTTTGGACTCTATTGAGACGGAAACGGGAAGTCTGGTTAGCTCCCACTTAAATATATTAACAATTCTCTATTTTCGACCTGATCTGGCTCTTGTAAAGGTAAACGATAGCATGAGGAGTCAAGTACTCACAGTAGTGGTACAAGGAATAGACTATTTTTTCCCCTGCATCTTTAGCGATGGATCGTACGTACGAATTGCACTTGAGGTCGGGGGTGGACTTAAAGGCGTAATAGTCTCTCAAGTCACGGTACTTCCCCTAGGGGATATCTATTCATGGTGTCTGACGGTAGTTCCTGGTTAATATCTATAATCCTCAAAAGTCTGTGTGTGTGTGTGTGTGTGATCGGATGTTTATGCATTTCCACAGTTTTCATGCGATCTTGATGATTTTTTGTTTCAGTGCCGGTTTTGAATCCAAATTATTAGCGACAATGGCTCTCCACTACTTCCTGTCCATTATAACTCTCAGCAACGTTTTACTATTTACTATCTGTTCTTGGATATATACTTTTCATAAAACCTAAAAAATTAAAAACTATAAAAATAAATAGTTTGAATTATTACAATAATATTATTTGTTCTTATAAGTAAATTTATATAATTAAATAAATCTATATCTATAATTCTCAAAATCTGTGTGTGTGTGTGTGTGATCAGATGTTGTTTATGCATTTAACACAGTTTTCATCCAATTTCGATGAATTTTTTTTTTTGGTTTGAAAGATAATTCTTCATTGCCAGTTTTGAATCCAAATTCTTAAACACAATGGCTCTCCACTACTTCCTGTCCATTATAACTTTCAGCAACGTTTTATTATTTACTATCTGTTCTTTGATATATGACTTTCATATAAATTTTAATAAGAAAAAATAGTTTAAATTATTACAATAATATTATTTATTATTATACAGACCCCATCCCAGGCCCCCACCATTCAAATTGTGAACCCCCTATTTGGCGATATGTCTCAGTTCTACTCAAATGTTGTTACTTATATTGATTTTCAGGTGGGCTGACTTTAAGATTAAACTGCTCCAAATTCCCAGGAATGAAAGACCCGGTTTAAAATGGGTTATCCTGGTGGTTCTGTATATGATGGAATCTATTATTACCAAAGCATAGTTCTCTCTTTCCTCTGCCCAATAATGTTGACGACCAGGCATTTTATCTTCTTTTATTTAATAGTCATTCCATTTTTTTTTCAATTTTCTGAATACATATTTGTATAATATAGGTCTCTTACTTATACAAAACTAGCAGTATAACCCGGTTTCGACCGGTGGTTTCATTACTGGAAATAGTTACTGATATGTCCTGGAAAGGGATATATTCATTCGAAGTAGCAAAGTGGTTTTGGACTACTGTAACCGAGTAGAACAATCTAGCAGGTAACAGTAATGGAGAGGTCCTCGTCGTAGTGGTAGGCAGTAGGCGTACGCAATAGGTGAAGACAATAGACATAGTCCATAGGCGTCCTCAATAGACGTCCAATAGCTGAAGACTATAGGCGTCGTCGCTGTACCGCCACATCAGTCTGTATTTATGGCTGACACCAGCCAATTATATTACTGTGAGGGGGAACCCAGGTGTATGCATATTCATTACATCACTTACCGTTCAATTTCAATTTCAAGTTTAAAGTCACCCCACCCGAAAATCAATATTAGTAACAACAATTAGATGCAACTGAGGCACATTCCCAAATGGGTTGGGTAGAGGGGTTAACAATTTGAAGGGGGGAATCATGAATCGTTTTTGCGTTCTCAATCTTTCAAGGAAGGAACCTCTTCCATTGACCGTCATAATAATAAAATACGATAAATTTTATTTATAATATATATTTTTTTATAATTCTAATAATCTTTTGCGTTAGATTTCAACTTATCTAAATTGATTGTACGCTGTTTTTTTACAGACATTAAATTTTGCCTTTGATTTCTGCACAAAGTTTAAAAAATCAGATTTTTCATTTTGATTTTTCTCCTTCAAGGTTGTAATTTTTTCCAGCAAATTTCGACTCAAAAGCGGCACTGAGAATTATCTATCAAACCAAAAAAAATTAATCGAAATCGGGTGAAAACTCTGGAAACGCATAAACAACATCCGATCACACAGACAGACATACACACACACACATGCATACACACATAATTTAAGAATTATAGATATAGATTTGGCAACAGCATTGAAAAGTAATTCATTTTCTGCTTACCCTAAATCAGTAAGAAGTTAATATATATATATATATATATATATATATATATATATATATATATATATATATATATATATATATATATATATAAAGTATTAACTTAGGTAAACAAAAAAAAATGAATTAAAATAAATCCGAAATAAAAACACTGCAATAAATTCACACGAATATTTGTAGAAATTTATTTACACTTTGTTTCAGTCAGTTGTGTGCCATACGTGAAATATTGGTCTACAGATAGTCCAGCTTGTTTCAGATAAGATTTTATTGTCTCCTTAAATCTCTTCTTCGGCTTTGATGCATTTCTCTTTCCTTCCCACATTTCCCCAAAGAACAGCCGTTTTGGCAGACGACTGTCATCCATACGCGCAATGTGACCGACCAGTCGGAGACAATTTTTCATTACCATCGACTGAATGCTTGCTAGCCCTGCTTTCTCTAATACTTCTGTATCTGAGACATGGGACTGCTATGTGATATGAAGTATCTGTCTCAGACACCGTTGATGGAAGCCCTCAAGAAGTTTTAGTTGATGTTTATAGAGTGTCCATGTTTCGCTTGCATACAGGAGGGCCGTCAAAACACATACTTTGTACACAATGATTTTCGTATGTAACTTGATACCATGCTGAGACCACACACGTTTTTTAAGTGCTGAAAAAGACCAGGAAGCCGTTTCAATGCGGAAAGAGATTTCTCTGTTGAGGCTGAATCCTTTAGAGAGGGTACTGCCAAGATATACAAAAGAATGTACTGCGTCTAATTTATTTCATTCAACGAGGACAGCTGGTTCCATATAGGGTGATCCGGGTGCTGGATCATACATGACGACTGTCTTTTTTTGGTTGATCCTTAAACCGAATGAGTTACATGCAGATACAAAATGGTTCATAAAGTATTGCAGCTCATCTTCAGAATGTGCAACGATGTCACAGTCATCTGCGTAGAGCAGCTCCCTCACCAATGAGGAAGAGACTTTTGTTTGAGAAAGCAGTCTACGAACATTATATACACTGCCATATATCTTATGTAAATACAGTTTGGGTTTTCATAGAAGGCCACGAGAAAGACTATTGCGAATTGAATAACATGGGTAAAGAAATGTCACCCTGTCTGACCCCATTGTTTATCGGTATTTCTTCAGATAGAGTGCCGTTAAAGCTAACTCTAGCCTTCATTCCGTCATGAAGAGAACGAATCAGACCCACAAATTTCTCAGGACAGCCCAGCTTTGATAAGATCTTCAAAAGAGTTGATCTGTTTATCTTGTCAAATGCTTTTGATAAGTCAATGAAACACTGGTACAACGGAAGATTTTGTTCTTTGCACTTCTCTTGCAATTGCCGAGCACTGAAAATCATATCCACAGTGTCACGGCTTGCACGGAAACCACACTGTGATTCTGGTAGTATCCCATTGACAATTGTGTGGACTAATCTATTTAAAATAATCCTTGAAAAAATCTTTCCAAACGTAGACAGCAAAGATATACCCCTAAAATTGCCGCAGTCCGACCTGGAACCGTTCTTATACAAAGACACAAGTATTGCATCTCTCTAGTCTTGAGGTACTTCACTTCCCCATGCATTTTGGATGACTTGCTCCAGGAGATCGATCATTCTTTGACCGCCATTCTTTAGTATCTCTACTGTTATACCATCCATTCCTGGCGCCTTGTTGTTTTTCATTTGACTCCCAGAGGCTTCTATCTCACCTCTGGAAGGTACTTCATCAAGAGCCATAACTGGCTCGTGTTGCTTAATGTGATCTAGTACAGATTCATCAACGACTGGATGGCGATTAAGGAGTTCGCTATAATGTTCACATCATCGTTTCTTGATATCCTCTGGTTGTCTCAAGATGGTACCGTTTTTGATTTGAGAGGAGCAACAGTTTATTGCTGCGGACCATAGAGCTCTTTTATTATTTGGTAAAACAATCTCGAGTATTTACTGTTTGCTGCAAGTTGTGCCTTTTCTGCTATCTTGAGCCACCACTGGTTTTGGATTTCGCGCATATGTGTTTGTGCCACTTTTTGGAAATCCTTGTATGTTTTTGTAGCTTCCATTTTTGCTTGGTTAGATAGACTTGATGACAAGGTTTTCTGGAAAAGATTGCGTTTTGTTTCAAGAAGTGCATCAATTTCCTCATAATTTTCAGCAAACCAGTCTTGGCGCTTCTTTTTCTGAACTCCTAAAATGTCATGAGCTGCTTGAAAGCACTTTCACTTTAAAATCCTCCCATAAATTTGTTTCATCTAGTTCGATAGAGGTAACTGCATTCTGGAAGATGATCTTTGTTTCAGGGAGATGAAAAAATTTTGAGACATCAAGCTTTTTTGCTTTTTTTGTGCATGATTCTGTGCTATGTCTTGCTTTGTGGCGGATTCTAAGTTTCATTTTGTCGCTTACCAGGCGATGATCCGTCCAACATTCTGCGCCTCTCATAACTCGGACATGGGGAAGATCTTGTAGATCACGGCAACAAACAATAACATAATCAATCATGTGCCAATGTTTAGAACGTGGGCATGGTCATGTGCCTTTGTACTTATTTTTCTGACGAAACCACGTTTTTCCAATCACGAGATCGTGCTCGTTACAAAACTGCAAGAGCTGAAGGTCATTGCTGTTTGCATTTCCCACTCCATGTGAACCTAAACATTTCCAAGTTTGAGAATCCCTCCCCACTCTCGCATTGAAATCGCCAAGTAGAATGATCTTATCATCCTCAGGGATATTGAGAAAGAGTTGCCTTAGCTCATCATAAAAAGAGAGTATTTTTTTTCAGGGGAGTCCATGGTTGGGGCATAAATCGATAGGATTGTGACGGAACGTTTTTGTCGCAGATGAAGACGTACAGAAATAATGCGTTCTGATTTATCAAAAAGAAGTTCCTGCAAATTTTTTAACAGGAAGCATTTGATGGCAAAACTTACACCGGGTTTTCTCGCTTCATCAGCAGGTTACCCCTTCCAAAAGAAAGTATAACCAGAGCTTGACTCTGTGAGGTGACCATCATCAGCAAGACGTGTCCCAGAGAGACCAGCAATGTCCATGTCGTAAAGAGAAAGCTCCCTGGCCAACAAAGCAGTTCTGCGATGCGGCCTTTCAGACAGCTTATTGTCAAGTAATGTTCGTACATTCCAGCATGCAACTGTCATGCCAACGGAGGTGGAAAACCGATTTGTATGTTTGTGATTTTTTGATAAAATCCGAGTTTTTGTCTTTAATTTTGTTACCACTAAATGAACAATCAGCCAGCCGTGGCTACTTGCCAGATTGTGAGGCAAATCATTTGTTTGGGATACCTTTTCTAATCCCCGCACGAAGCAACCAGTGCTCTCCTAGAAAGGCTGCTTTGACACCCTTAACTCCACCGAATCATGCCTTTTGCCTCTATTAGACAACTGAAGCGATGTTAAGATAAGTTAAGAGTCGCCACTGTGCACAGTTCGAGCTACATACTCCTAGTTTGTTAAACCTGTATGCGTCGCCAAAACGTATATCGCCAGTGGACTTGGGACATAGGTTAGGTTAAGTGATGCTTCGTAAGAAAGCATCACAAAACAAAAACAAAAAAAAACAAAAAAAACACGGAAAAACACGAAAAAAGGTCAAGGAGGTACCTGTGCGTAAGTTTATTTATAGTGAATTGAGCTTGCACTGCACTCAGTCCACTTTTCGTGTGTGGTATAGTTTTTCAATGGCACAGAAAATGAGACGATTGGTCCATACCAAACACTCAGGTTTGATATTTGGGGTTTTCCTTCTCCAAGATTGATTACCACGACAGTGGCTAAGGAGTCCCCATCTACCCCGGTAGAGTTTCGATGTGTTCACCTATACATTTTCACATAGTTTTATATCAGACTTTACTTTGTCCTAGATGAGTTGCTTTCTCTTAAGCTGAGGAGCCTCATCTACCCCTTATAAAACATAAAAGCTAGCTGGCCGTTGACCCCATAAGGGTTCATCCGCCCTGTGCAAGGTATTGTTTTTTATCCTTCTGGGAGACTAGCCATATATATATATATATATATATATATATATATATATATATATATATATATATATATATATATATATATATATATATATATATATATATATATATATATATACAGACACATATATATACATGTATACACTCAGAGACGACAGGCTGTTTAATGCAGCCGCAATCGTCAGCCTGACGATTGCGTCTAGTATGAAACAGCCTGTTGCCTCTGAGTGCTAAATTCAATGTTCGCTTTTATTTTTATTTACATACGCTCTATCCATGTTATTGAGCACCTTATCCCATAAATATAACACACATTAAAACTATATTTCTACATACATACATATATATATACATACACACATACACACACATATACATATAGCGAGAGAGACAGAGAAAGAGAGAGAATTAATAGTAATAAAAGGTTTTTCATTTAGCTGATTGCCGCTACCTTCAGCATCCCGACTACAAATTTTCGAAGACGGACTCTCCAGGAATTACTCCGTCCATTCGTCAAAACAGGCACTTACATATTCTTACCTTATATAAGCGTTCAATACTAATTTCGTTTATATAACGTACTTAATCTTTGAAACTAAGTACTCTTTTTTTTTCTTTTTTTTTTTTTTGTAACAATATTTAATGTACAGATTGTTCTAAAAGTCAGGCGACAATTACCAGAAAGCTTGAAATAGCAATCAGTGGAAATATTGCATATCATATGTAATTCAACCAATAACATTTCCTAATAACATATTGCCACATACAAAAAACATGATTCTATTTGCTAAATAAATATAAAATTACCAGGTTATCAATGGCAAGGCGACTTTTAGAATATCCTGTATATAAATTATTTTTTATGTTTTATATGACTATTAATTCTCTTCATTTTATTTTATTGCACCTTTTAACATCTGATTAATCAGAACTTGAATGTTTCCAGCAGTTTCACTTATATCAAATTCTACCCAATATTTTGTTCCCACTCCCCTCTTTTAATTTTGGTGGCCTGATGCCTGTCAAATAACACTTATGCAAGGCCACGTGTTAACAGTCATACTGCTACCACACACTTCGCGTATCAGCCTTGAATATTATATCTTTACTAATGCTTGGTAAGAAGATATATGTGTAAGAAAATAATTTTGAATTATTTTTTTAATGGGAAAAGTTTTCTTCTTTTATGAGGTGTGTTCCTTCTGTTGGTTGAATATCATGTCTCTCCAGGAGTTTCTGTCACTTGCTGACAGAGAACAGTAAATATGGCACTGAGCTCTGTAGAAGCATTGGGATGGTCAAGAACGCATTCCAAAAGCTGGGCAGAGTATTGCGAGACAGGAATATATCTTTGGTAAGAAATAAAAGAATACTGAGCTGTGACGTGACATATGTCCTTCTTTACGGCAGCGAGTGTTGAACGATTTCCTCAAGGATGAGGAAGTGACTCGAGGCGACGGACATGTGGTTCTACAGAAGGATGCTGATGATATCGTGGATCGAGTGTGTGGGCAAAGATGAGGTCGTAAAGAGGATGCAAACAAGGAAGAGGCTTATATTTAACATCAGGAAAAGGCAGCTGAAGTTGCTGGGACACATAATGAGAAAGTAGAGTCGGGAATATCAGATACTCACGGGCCGAATAGAGGGAACGAGAGACAAGGGAAAACAATGCGTGACATAGCTGGCGAGCTTAAGCAAATGGATGACAGAACGTGGTCTGGGTGAAGAAGCAGAGGGAAGGAACTTGTTGAGAGCAGCAAGGGATGGATGTTAATACCCGAGCGCTAATATCCCTTCAAATTTTTCCCAAATAGTCTTATTTCCGTGCAAATGTATATGCTGAACTCAAATCAACAATTAGATATTAAAGAAACCTACCTTTTTGGATGTTAATGACCCGAAAAAATCTGACTTTTTCCTGGTGTTTCGTCAGCCATTAACGGCTTATTGATAAGTAATTAAGTGCTGAATTCTGTCGGTGGACGTATACAATTTGGGCCTATTTATCCCTTCACAGTAATTCCTTGTAGTTAACTTTCAAATTAGGGTTAGGTGGTTTTTTTGGGTTTTTTTTTGTTTTTTTGTTTTTTTGTTATTCTTTATTTTTCTTCTTTTTTTTAAAGAAGAAAGTTAACTTTCAAATTAGGGTTAGGTGTTTTTTTTTTTTCTTTTGTTATTATTTTATTTTCGATGTTTACATATATTTGAAAGTTAACTTTATTCTTAAATTAAGTACAAAAAATCGCTTTACGGAAGCGCGTACTAATTTCTGAAAGAAAATAATTCAGCAGTAAATGACGCTCGGGTATTAAAGTGAAAATTTACCCAAGGGATAGAGGGGGGTGAAGAACCATGATCGCCTACGTACTGAAATGACACATGGCACATAGAAAAAAATCAGCAGAGGTAGGCGTTTATTTGGTGACGAATAAAAATCCCTGAACCTAAGGAGAAAAGATGCAACGATGTGCCGCTCCAGAGAAAAATATTTAAATTATATTTCGAAAAGATTTATCTAGTGAATTTTATTTTTTTTATTTCTTCGATTTGTAATTACTTTTTGTTGTTTCTTTTTATTTCACTCCTTTTTTTTTTTTTTCTTTATTTCAAAACCAAACTTCTGTTAATGATCTGAGGGATCCTCTTTCTACCTTCCATCATCATGGCTGATGCTAACCTCCAGCAGATTAATTCGGTGCATCTTTTCGGCATAACATTCTCTGCTGACATTAAGTGGAAAGATTATATTGAATCGATTGCTAGCGATGCTGCTGACAAAGTCGATTAACTCCGTTGTGTTAGACATTTTTTCTCTACAGAATGAATCATTGCTGCACGCTTTGTATCTTGCTGCCATACAGTGTTCCGCTATATATCTAGAGATTCTTAATAAATCCCCCCCCCAAAAAAAACCGTAATAATATTGGTTCTCATCTGGTATCTCAGCGTCAGTCATTTTCAACCGCCGTAATAGAGCCTCCCTGTATTTTCTTTATTTCTATATGCCATGTTTTGTCCATTATTGTCCTCCATATTTGTGGGGTTATATTTTGGCTATTAGCGGTCTGATTCCTTTTTACGGTTCCAATGCCACAAAAGGTACACTTCTTTTTAAATTCAAATTTAGCTTTTGTTTTCGTGAATGCACCTTCTGAGAAGACTGCTTGAAAACTTTTTTTTTTAAATTCTTTCTTTAATTTTTCGGTTGCTTTATGAGCAACATGTAACAATATTTGTTTTGTTGCAGAAGGAGTTAATTGGGAGGGGTCCCATAGATCAAATAATTCAATCCAATCTCTTCCAAATAAATTAGCTGTATTCTTTAATGCAAACTCAACCCCATTTTTTTGTTTTACCAATAAAACAAATGCAGGTGAATTCGCCCATAAAGTTCAATTTATTCCCTGTAATTCTATGAGCAATTAACAAGAAGTTAATAACCTGGGTTTACCCATTTTTCTCCATGCCTGTTCAGTGATAATGGCGATATCACACCCTGGGTCCAGTTGTAGTTTTATTTTTATATTATTAATTTAAACAAAAACAAATTTCCTCTTTGGAGATGTTTGTAGTTCAGTTAAAGACACGTTCGCTCAAATTTTGTTGTTAGTTTTTCCTTTATGTTTTTTTAATTTACACAATGTACTTACTCCATTTACAAACATTTTTGTATTTCTTTTCTACTGTCTGTATTTACAATGAGTATCTTTGTGTCCAATCTTTCAAGATTCGTAGCATATTTTATCCTTGAAAAACAGTTACTTTGTAAATGTTTACCTCCACAACTGTAGCAAGCATAAAGTATTGAAAAAGGTCTATAATCTTTTTTTCAAATGATGGTAATCTCATCATCCTTCTGTAGAACAACATATCTCTTAACACATTTCCCTTCTTCATTTGTGTGAATTCAGTGTCGAATCAAAGGATTGATATTTTATAGCAGTTAAGCTCTCTTTCTAGTTAAAAAGAAAATGCGCAATCTAGACCTGTAAAATTCAATCACGGGCCGCTTTCTCAAATCTAATTCCTCCCGTGTGTGTAAATATCAAAGATTCTATATAGTTTGCGTACATATCAAATGTATTTCTGTATAGTTTGTTTCGCGTCTGTAAACTGTGATGGATCTCTTGATTCATTAGATCCAAACCTTCTTAACAAAGTCGTTCTAGGACGAGGCGTTAAAAAAATCTATTTGCGTCCTACGTTCAAAAAGCGTAAAATACATTTTACGAGCCCTATGAAAAGACGATGTCATTGAAGTCAAACGCTCAAGTGGAAATAATTTTATTTTTACGCAAGAGCTGGTCAAAGATGATAAAATATTCTTCTGGAAAGAGAGAATGGATGATTATAAAAATAATTTATAAAAAATATTTTATCAGAATTTGATTTTATTATGGGAATTAATATAAACGTAAATGTGAAAAGAAGACAGACGAAGTGATGAAGAGGTATTTGCGACTTTGCCTTGTAGCGCCATCGATGAAAATCAGGAAAAAATTGGTAGGAATAGAGAAAGTTAAGGAAAGAAAAAAAAAAGGATTAAAACAAGAAAAATATAGAAAATAATTTGTAGGAATTAAAATGGAATAAAGGAAAAGTGAATGAGATGAAAGATTTATTAAAGAAAATGAAAAGTAATTTAAAAAAAATAGTTGAAAGAATAAAAGAAAATTGAATGAAAATAAGAAATAGTAAATAAAAAAGATAAAGATAATGAAGAAATGAATAATTGAAGAAAAATAAGAAAGGGATAATTGAAGGAATATTGGAAGGAGACAGAAAGAATGGATGAAGACAAAAAAAGAAAGAAATAAAATAAATAATAAAGGAAAGAATTAAGTAAAAACAAATACGATAAAAATGTCTTATATATTTGGTATCAACCTCAAGTATGGACTTCACGTATATTCCAACCCTTGAATGTTTTGCCTTAATTTTAATCCCCCCCACACCGAAAATGACCTGCGTATCGTGCAAGCGGTTACGGAAAAAGTATGGTTTGTAACTTTTTAAAAAAATACAATATTTACATTATTCGGACTATTGTCCTCATCTTTGTCCCCATATTTATTACAACGTTTCAGCTGTTGTGCGTTCCGGCCTTCTTCAGGTAGTTGGAATGTCGAACTTAACCCTTTATTTCGCTCACTGGGGTAGACTGTTCTGAAATGTTCTAATAAATATGGTGAAAAAGATGAGGACAATAGTCCGAATAATGTAAATAGTGTACATGATACTTCATCTCAGAAATATAGACAGATATTGAAGGGCCGAAACGTTGTAATAGATATGCCAACAAAGAAGAGGACAATAGTCCGAATAATATAAATAATGTACATAATACCTCATCTCAGAAAGATCGACAGATACTGAAAGGCTGAAACGTTGTGATAAATATGACAACAAAGAAGAGGACAATAGTCCGAATAATGTAAATAGTGTACATAATACCTCATCTCAGAAAAATAGACAAATACTGAAAGGCCGAAATGTTGTAATAAACATGGCGACAAAGATGAGGACAATAGTCCGAATAATGTAAATAATGTACATAATACTTCATCCCAGAAATATAGACAGATACTGAAAGACTGAAACGTTGTATAAATATGGCAACAAATATGAGGACAATAGTGCGAATAATGTAAATAATGTACATAATACCTCATCTTAAAAAAAAATAAACGTGTATAGTGCGACATTACGGCACTTTGAAGCGATATAATGATCAACAAGTTTGTCTGGCGAGATCAATTAGGAGTGAAAGGTGCGTTCGTTCCTCACTGGGTGCTATATGATTTCGCTTTTGTGCCATACCTAAGCTACGCTGAGAAGAACAACATAAAAAGTAGAACTATACACGAGTATATACGGTGTTAAAAAGTAAAGGAAGGAAAGACAAAATAAAGAAAGTAATAAATGAAGGACGTCACGAATAAATGAGTGAAAAGAGAAAGGAAGAGAAGTGAAGTGAAGAAAAGATCAGAAAAGATGGCCACTGAAAGACAGAAAGGCATAAAACTAAAAACAACATTTACAAACACTTGAGTATGTTGAGGTAGAAAGTTTGGAGCATCAGAAACTTGTATGGAATCCTTTTTAAATCAAGTTACAGAATCTTCTGAAGTGATGTTCTGGCGATGCTTTGTTGAGCAGAGCGACGACGTGTAGAAGCTAATGGATCCACAAAGACACTGCCGTGCAGCTGTCAGTGCCCCCAGTGTGCTTAGGATTCTCTTCCAGAAACATCGCAAACTGACCAATTTCTTTCAAATCGGGAAATTTGTTTCCGTATGATATAAATGATAAGAGATATTCTGACATTAAAATGTTGCCGGATTTTTTTTTCTCTGAATTTAAATGATTGTTCTTATGCTGAGATAGAAAAACTCTACGATTTGCCGAACATCATACGTAGCCATTTTGATTTCCAAGGGATGCTCTATAACAGGCAAAAAATAAATAAAATTGAAAACGAACAAGTTGTGGTATTTTCAACCACTTCAGTTTTTCAATGGCCACTATAAAAGGAGAGAAATAAAAGAAAAATTAGAGGAAATCTAAGAAAGGACTTTGTCGTATAATGTAGAGTCAGAGGTGACTTTTGTATCCTTATCTGACGAGGACATTATAACCTCATAATGGAAGGCATATACGGTTTGCCTTTATTGAGAAATATATTTTTGATTTTTCCAGAACTCACGGGATCAAAGTTTTTCTTTGTTTTCAACATTGCCTTGGTCTGCCTTTATATAGCTTGTTTTTGTCATGTTTTACAGGACTCTTTTGCCATGAATGAGAGCAATTCTGAATGAGGAAAGGGTTCTGCTACAGCGTTCCCTCTTATAATTATTTACCCGCTGCCCCACGCAGCAAGATGTGGCACAAGGACGAGTTTAAAGTGGGGTATCTGAGCTCGTAGGCTCGGTCAAAAATTCCCTATAGACCACGTAAAAACGGAGTCAGTTTCCCGAGACGAGATTGTGCACTTCGACAGAGCCTCGTCTTGGCGATACCCTCTGACATAAACCAGGTAAAGAGAGATTGTAGTTGTTGTTACGCTGAGATACGCCTGTAGCTCATTCAGGCGTCAACCATAACTGATTTTGTAAAAAAGAAAGTAACAAAGGAAAAACAAGATGGAGTAAAGGAAAGAATAATGGGAAGAAGAACTGAGAGAAAGAAAAATACTAAATGAATAAACGAAGAATAAGAATAAAGTTAAAATTAAGGAACATGAAAAAAATAAACGTGAAAAATAACTATTAGGTTGGTGTAAAAATAATATCGTTTTTGACGTATTTTTTAACCGTCAAAAAACGATATTATAATAATTATATTATATATTATATTATATATTATATTATTATAATATCGTTTTTTGACGGTTAAAAAATACGTCAAAAACGATATTATTTTTACACCAACCTAATATACATAAATTGGTAAGGAATAGTTTGGGAAAAGAAAATATAGCATTTAAAAAAGGAAAGGGAAAAGAACAAGGAAAAGATGGAAATAATATTTATGTGTATGAAGAGATAAAAAAAAAAAATGAAGGAAAGTAGAAAAGAAATAATTGAAAGGAATAAAAGAAGGGTTACAGGAAGGATAAATGAAAAGGGGAATGATAGAGTGGGATCAGAATGATAATTAAACAAAAGTAATAAATAATTTGAGGAAACGAGAATCAAAAAATGACGAAAAATTATTGGAAAAACAAAAAGGAAAATAACTGGAGAAAAAGCGAAAAAAGGATAGAAAATAAGAAATTATTAAAGGGAAAAAAAAAACTAATGAAAAAACCTAAGGAAAGAATAGGAAGAAAATATTAGGTCGGTGCAAAAATAATGTCGTTTTCTCACATATGCTACATTTATATATGATTTCTGAATTAATTTATTGATATATATAGCCATGTTATATATCATTTTGCTCTATCGAATCGTGTTATTCGTTACCGTTCTCAATCTCTTCATTCATTTTTTTGCAGGCTTTCTGACAGCATGGACAAAATTCAAATCCGCACGATTTTCTTGTTCCAGTTCAAACTAGGCCGAAAAGCTGCCGAGACAGCTCGTGATATCAATGATGCGTTTGGCCCAGGAACCACTAACGAACGTGCGGCACAACGGTGGTTCAAGAAATTTCGCAATGGTGACTAGAGCCTCGAAGATGAAGACGGTCGCGGCCGGCCGACTGCGGTTGATAACGAACATCTGAAAGCCTTAATTGAAGCCGATCCTCGCAAAACCACACGAGAAGTTGCTGTTGAACCACTCAACAGTCGTTCGCCATTTAAAGCTAATAGGGAAGTCAAAAAAGTTGGATAAATGGGTGAACGATAATCAAAAAAATCGTCAAAAAACAACATTATTTTTGCACCAACTTAATATGAAAAAAGTAAAAAGAGGAATAAGCGAAAGTAAAGAAAATTTCTAATAGAAAACTATTTTTTTTTTATGTTCACAATTTCTTTCCAGTCAATTTTTCTCGCCAAAAACAGTCTTAGACATTTATAAATCTACCATTCGTCTGCGCATTCAATAGGACTCTCATGTCTGTAATACAACCATAAGAAACTCAATCAAATCCAAATAATGGCGTATAATGTTATCGCCTCCGACTTGGCATCTCAATTTCAGTAATTTTTCTTTGGCCGAAACATGGCTTTACTCTGGCTTTTCTATAAATATCTTTATTGCAATTGTTCTAATAAGCTCTCAACATGGTATAATTGGCCGCATGAATTTGAGCCTAATGATACATTGTAAACTAGCTTTAATCGTTTTAGTGTTGAAACATTTAGATGTAACCGTAAGTTATACTCTAATTGTTTCCTTTCTCGCACTTCTCGCTTGTAGAACACTCTTCCGGTTTCTTTATTTCCTGTCGCCTATGAACTTAAAAAAAAAAAAACCAATGTAATTCCAATCATCATATTGTTCTCTATTGTTCTTTCTCCTTACTAAATATTTTTCATTCTCTTTCTCTATCTGTAACCTGGCGTTTTAACGGCATTATCGACTTGGACGGAGTGAAATGATTAAAGTAATATTATCAATCTATGACAATGCTATTAAACTGAGATTTATCTAAAATTTTTTCTTAATTAATTAATACATTTTTTTGTCAGTATAAACTTAATTTTCCCGTCCATTTTCTGGTCCTTTTACCAAGCTTCTGAATCGTTTATATAAGTCTTTGTAAGAAGTTCCATGTGATAGCTCAAGTTCAATGCAAAAAGCAAACAATTCGAGAGTCTAAATACTATAGATCCAGGTGTAGAAAAAATGGTGCAATCATGAATCGTAGGTTCAATGTTAAAAATCCCAGTACATATAAATGGCTATAAATCCAGCGTCCCATTCAACATCCACTTCCAAAATAAACCCGACCGTGATGCTTGATAAATTTGATAAAATCTACCGTTTTGGAGTTATCAACAGTAAAAGTTGGGATTCATTCGCGTCGTTTGCGGCAACCATTACTATCGTTGTTTTCATACATTCGCTGCGGAAAGCTAAGTGTGGAAGAATGTAGTTAACGGCCTTATTTTTACTGATCACACTTGTCTCAACTTTTCTCCCTTACTGCGCAAAAGAACTATATTGCGTGCGCAATAATTAAGACAAGTGAATATTCTATTCATAACTATTCCGCAGTGATTGTATGCAAACAACGCCACCAATGGCCATCCGCGACGCGAATGAACCCGAACTTTTACTTTCGATAACTCCAATATGGTAGATTGTATTAAATTTATCAAACCAGTTTCGTATGAAGCATGTACAATTTACACATAAATTTAATTATTCTGGAAAATTTTAATGCGAACTGAGCGCGGGTGCTAAACTGAAAATTAACAACAAAAGTTATTCAATAGAAAAATAGAATTAAAATATTCATTTCTTTGATAGATCAAACAAAATATTTTTATACACGTGAATCTTACTAACCATTCCAAGATATTTAATTGTGTCACCATTTTTAATATCTGATTTACCACGTCACTTTTCATTTTGGGCTGTTGCTTTTAACTTAATATCGGATTTAGAACAACACCACGTTAAACATCTGATTTAGTAACCTCCCATCGTACATTTAACACGTGATTCAGCCCTTATCTTTAAAATTTGATTTAACCCTCATGTTTAACCTGATTTAATCTCTATCCTTACCACCTGATATAACCCCTCGCCCACTTTTAACATATGATTTAAGCCCGGCTTTAGCATCTGATTTAGCTACACGTAGATTTAACCGATGATTTAGAGCTCCGTTTAACATTTGATTTCGACACACCTAAACATCTGAATTACACCCACACGTTTACAATCAGATTTAGACACTCCATGTTTAGTATCTGATTTAAACTGTTTTCAATATCTGATTTAAAACATATAACATCAGATGTACCCCCCACTTTCTTTTTCAGGGCTACACCTTAATATTTTATTAAGCAACCTCTACTATTTTTTTTTATAGCGCCCTCTCTATTTTCCACCTGTCTCTGCACAATCATTTTTATCGGGACTCTCGCTTCTCTCTAGCATTTATTCTGGGTTTCAAACTTATAAAACTTTATATTCGTAGGGGATTTGAATAGGTGTATTTCCAAGAAGAAAAAATAGGTTGTTTCGTTACAGGATCAGATTTTTGGAAATAGATCGTAAATTTTAGCTACTCCTTCGTATAGTTTTTAATTGTCACTGTTTTAATTTTTTTAGATTTGTCACGAGTCAAGTTGTTTTAGGTCTTTTACCGGAGCAATATTCCTAGTAATTATTTAGGTCGTTCAAAACCGATCTATTATTTTTCATTCTGTTCTTTGTTTATCTTACACGAGTATATCCTGTTGCGAGGATTATCTTTCCATTAACTTGTTTATAAATATATCTATTACATTCAGATAACAACATATAGTCATGCTGCCGAAAAGTAACTACTGATGTTCTTGTCTCTCTCCAAAATACTAGTAGTCGGTTTCATTTGAATTTTTTTTTGTTTTGTTTTACATATTAATCTCAAAGGGTATTTAATACCGTCAAAATGTTAGAGTAGAAATGAAAACAAAGCCTGATTACTGTAAATGATTTCTTGCGATGTGATTGGAAGAAAATAAAAAAAAGGCCAAAAATTGCATAAGGATAATTGATACTTGAAATGCATTTAATTTTTATAATACCCAAATTTTTATAAATGTTTTTTAAAATTCCATCTTCCAGAACGTCAGCAGAAACATTTTAACAGAAGATGGAAAGTGCGTCATTAAAATCCGAAGTAAGAATAGAATATGTATTTGTAGAAATCATTTTGTAGATCAGGTTTCATTGATGTATTTTTTGTAGAGGGATTTGTCGAGATTAAAATGTATTACTAGTACTATTTTCCTTTTCAAAAATGTATTGTTATATATATATATATATATATATATATATATATATATATATATATATATATATATATATATATATATATATATATTGTGTATTTAGGCAGCATATTTCCTTCATACACGTTTCATTAAATAATATAGACAAGAAATCTTCTATGTAAGCAATGGCAGACTATCATCACTGTCGTGTCCGTATATTGCTTAATATTTTGTAATTGACATCTTTGATAATGGCTTAAGTAAGCCGAAAGCTTAGATCGTATTCAAAAATATAGATCAATATTGTGAATTTCTTTCTTCGTTCAACGATAATGTTATTAAACTTATCAGACGTTACGAAAAAAAATTACATAAAATAAATCGAAAACACTTGTCTATATTGTTTAATGAAACGTGTGTATATATATATATATATATATATATATATATATATATATATATATATATATATATATATATATATATATATATATATATATATATATATATATATATATATATATATATATATATATATATATATATATATATATATATATATATATATATATATATATATGGGTCCTGTCACTGGTTCCAACCAACGCCTTTATCTACTGCGCCATGTACGTCAAGCCGTCGGTTAGATCCAGTGACAGGAACCCAAAGACCGTGAGTTCAATACCCGGTTAAGGCAATGGTGAGGGGAATTAACAGGAGATAAATGATAACTGACATGCATTAAACATGGCACGTGGAACTACAACAGTCTACCCCAGTGAGCGAAATAAAGAGTTCAGTTCGACATTCCAACCACCTGAAGAAGGCCGGAGCGTACAACGGCCGAAACGTTGTAATGAATATGACGACAAAGATGAGGACAATAGTCCGAATAATGTAATTAATGTACAAAACACATAATCTCAGAAATATAGACAGATACTGTGGGGCGGAATGCTGCAATAAATATAGCGACAAAGATGAGGACAATAGTCCGAATAATGTAAAAAGTGTACATAATACCTCATCTCAGAAATATAGACAGATGTTTTCTTTGTTTCGAATGAAATTTTACTGTTAACTTTGCTTATCTCTTAGTTGCAATCTTTCGGATTTTAATGTCGGACTTTCCATCTTCTGTTAAAATGTTTCTGCTCACGTTCTGGAAGATGGAATTTTAAAAAAGATTTATAAAAATTTGGGTATTATAAAGATTAAACGCATTTCAAGTATCAATTATCGCTATGCAATTTTTGGCCTTTTTTTATTTTCTTCCAATCACATCGCAAGAAATCATTTACAGTAATCACGCTTTGTTTTCATTTCTTTGGGGTTTTTTTTCTCTATAACATTGGCAAGCAACAAAAAATCTAGCAAGATGATATTAACGTACGAATCCATTTGTAATTTGAACGTGTGAGTAGTAATTAAAAAGAGCACATGATATATCCCCTACCCCAGAACTCTGAAACAATGAAATCAAATTACAAATAATAATAATATTAATGTCAAAATGAAAAAAAATCTACACTGATCCTACAAGAGGATCGCGGGTCCCTAATTGATTCAAGGCAAAGCGCACGAGCACTGGAATAATCCAAGCCGTGGCCTGAGGAGTGACACTTTGATGCGCAGTAAATCTCACAAATACATTGATTCTAGGCCGACGAACAGATCCATGCATATATAATCCCGTCAGTTTTGACGGGCACTATGCTAGTACTTAAAAACGTGACGCGCTCAGGTTGCTCGTCTTTGAATAACATCGTTTAACGTCTTAAAAAAAGGCGCAAATCTCAACAGAAAATATCCTCAGCAAACCTTAAATATTCACTGGCATTTGCTTTTAAACCCAAGAAAGGGACGTCTCAGAAGATGTAACGCATTCCGTATTCAATGACCAAATAGCGTTACTGTCGATTTCTATTACAACTTTCTTTTAAAAGAATGAAAAACGTCATCAAATCTTTCATAAAACAAAGGTAAAAGAATTATGAAATCTTTCCCTTAAAACAGATTTTTTTTCTATTTTTCGGGAAATTCTAGAGGGTTCCCAGTAAAAAAAAAAAAAAGCGGTAAATTCAGAAAGCCATGCGACAACCGTTGAAAACGGGTAATAACTAAGGTAACTGAAGAATCCAAGAAGGAATTTTCCATATATTTCGTGAGTCTATACGTAGAATGTTCTTCGGTGAAGAGTACGATAACTTGACGCTCAAAATCAGTGAGTTGCCTAGTCATACAAGAAGGGCCGAACGGAAGATGAAAGTTATCTGATAATAATTTTTGAATGACGATTCCCAAAGATCGAGCAGCAATCGATATATCATAGATGAACCAATCAGAGTTAAGTAATTATGCGAGACGAATGATTATTCAAGGTCAGGAATATTCAAGAAATTTATTCAAGGTCAATAATTCATGAAAGATGAAACCATGATAATAAATTTGACGCTTTTTTTCTTTTTTTCTTTTCTTTTTTCTTTTTTCTTTTTTTCTTTTCTTTTTCTTTTTTTCTTTTTACTTTTTTTTCTTTTTTTTCTTTTTTTTCACTTTTTTTCTTTCTTTTTCTTTTTTTTTCTTTTTACAGGGCACCCTGTAGTATACATGGGAGTTTCCCTCCTAACCATCGGTTTAAGGTAGTGTCTAAAACTAACATTTTGATATATGTATTATCTATTTTATTCGTTGGTGACTAGAAGCCTTCCATGGCGTTTCTTCTTTGATAAAGTTCTTTTTGATTTCTGTCTTCAGTCTATAAAATGAAATGAAGTATTATCTTCTTTACGGCTTATAAGATTCATTCACTTCAAGCCATTTTTTAATCATTAATAGAAGAAAAAACTTTGATATAGCTTATAGTTTAGGCATTTCTGAACGAGTTCAACGCCAAGCAAGACATCGATCTGATGAGATTAATATTTTGTTTTTGTATAAACTTTTTTGTTGGACAAAAACGCCTGCTCTACTGACGATCCTATGATCAATGCTGTTACAACGGATCCATACAAGGCCTACGGCGACATCATGTTGAAACACCTGTTCCCATTAGATCACCGAAGTTAAGCAACGTCAAGCTTGGTCAGTAAATAGATGAATGACCGCTTGGTAATACCAGACACGGTAAGCTTGGATGGTGGGTTGTGTAATGGATAATATCTCGTAATTGTTAATCGGAGAGCCGAATTCCAATTTCAGATCGATTTGTTATATTCACTTACGCGCTAAAACTCTTGTAAAAGTTGTAAATCGACTTCTTCTCCCCCAGCTATGGGTTAAATATTAACAATTAAATCACAGGACCTTTTTTATCGTCGGAAAAAGTTATTATATATTTTCAGGGTTTAAATAACCTGCAAAGGGCCGATAACCTGTAGAAATGGCATCAGTCAATAAAACAATTATGATCCATACTCCGAGGTATTTGAAGTGCTACAGCTTATCTATTCTCCATTCAGGATTTTTTTTATAATTGATTCAGGGTTTGTGCGACCACTAATCTAATTTCAATTCCATATCATAGTTTCTGGTTGACATATGTCCTACATAATGGATCTCGTCCTGGGTATGACGATATACTACATCCGGCTGCAAGGGGGATTGCAGAGTTAATTGCTGTTGTTTCCAGCCCCACCCTTACTCGGGGTGTTAGCACTTGTTAGGGTCCCATCTATGGGCAAATAGTTAACCCCAAGCTGGGTTTAAACACTATGAACGTATAAAATTAAGTTCTATAGTGAAATTACCAGCAATGCATTTACATAGTAAAAAAATACCAAAAATAAATATTAAAACATACCCAGCAATACATTTTTGTAAAAAAATAAAGAATAAAATTTACCAGTAATATATTTCTTTTGAAAAAAAATTACCAGCGATGTATTTTGAGATATTTTCTCCCATGAGAATTAAATTTTTGTATTTAATGCCCGATGATGAGTTGGTATTCTGTTAAACTAAGAAACTTCTGGAATCACATAGTAAAAATGTTGAGCATTCTTATATTAATTATGAATACCACCGAGCGTGTGAGCAACGATGAGGTTTTAGAGAAGTTGTAAACAAGGAGGAGGCTTATAATTAATATCACGAAGAGGCAGTTGAAGTTTCCGGGACACATAATGAGGAAGAAGGGCTTGGAGAATCTGATACTCACATGTCGAATACAGGGAAAGAGAGACAAGGGATAACAACCTTTGACATACCTGGCGGACTTAAACAAGGGGATCACAGAACGTGGTCTGGGGGAAGAAGCAGAGGGAAGGAACATATTGAGAACTGCCAGGGATAGTGGACAGCCATGATCGATTACGTTCTGAAAGGACATGGCACATAAAAAGAAAGATATGACATCATAGTTACTCATCCTCTCATCATCGACGTATTGGACTCGAGGTAAAACAGGAATATAGTTTTGTATTAGCTTAGAATTTGGTGGCGAATATCTAAAAGGTCGCGATCATAAGAGTTTCCTCTCACGTAATAATGATTGCAATTTGAATTTAGATATACAGACGGGATTGCAATTGATGGACATGCTTTTTTGTTATGATAAAGTTTCTTACATTTATCATTACTTCCGGGATTCACAGGATGCTAAATGTTGACCGACTTTCCTGATTTCGTTAGACGCTTGATGATGTTTTATTTTGATGTCTTCATTAACGTTAATGTCTTCTGTGTTATGCTGATTCACACAAGCGAGTATAACGTGGTTTCTGGGACAAATGTGCTTTTAATTATTGTTATATACCGTACCTACGAACACTAAAGAGTATGTCCCAATCCTCATAAATACGTTGGACACTATTGTACATGAGGGTAATTTGCTGTATAAGTAGTTCATCACTTGCAGTTGTATATCTACTTCACGCCGCTGGCGAGTACTGTATTTTGTTGATGTTATAAAGATTATCATTTAATTTCCAACCTCCGTTTCGGTTATTTCTCATTCAGTAATCCTTCCTAGATTACAACACTTTTTCTATCTATCTATCTATCTATCTATCATAGGGTAATATACCGTACGTATGAAGATTAATGGGTATATCCCAATCCTCACAAATACATTGGACACTATTGTAAGTGCAGTCAAAATGCTAAGTAATTCACCACCAGCAGTGGTTTACCTACTTCCCGCCGCTGGCGAGTATCGTATTTTGTTGATGTTATAAAGATTACCATTTCTTTTTCAACCTCCGTTTTGGTTATTCCTCATTCAGCAAGCTAGCTAGATAGATAGATAGATATATATATATATAGATAGATAGATAGATAGATAGATAGATAGATAGATAGAACCAAAGCTAAGATAGATATTGTACATATGAACACTAATGGATATGTCCCAATCCTATTTCACGCCACTGATGAGTATTGTATTTTGTTGATGTTATAAAGATTAACATTTCATTTCCAAACTCCGTTTTGGTTATTCCTCATTCAGTAAACCTTCGTAGATTACAACACACACTCTCTCTCTCTCTCTCTCTCTCTCTCTCTCTCTCACTCTCTCTATCTATCTATCTATCTAGCTAGCTAGCTATCTATCTATCATAGTGTAATTTTCCGTACCTATGAAGATTAATAGGTATCTCCCAACCCTCATAAATACGTTGGACACTATTGTAAGTGGGGGCAATATGCTAAGTAGTTCACTACTAGCAGTGGTTTACCTACTTCCCGCCGCTGGCGAGTATTGTATTTTGTTGATGTTATAAAGATTACCATTTCATTTCCAACCTTCATTTTGGTTATTCCTCATTCTATAACTTTTACGGGGTTACAATAATTAATAAACATATTCAAAATTCTACGTATATCATCAATCGCGTTCAAATGTGTCTTTTTTCAGTATTTTGTAAACTCTATGATTCTTAAAAATATAGTCTTTTAAACATGACTAATATTATATATAATAAATATTCATTTTTCGTTATTTGATTTTGAGGCGTATTTTACAAGTGCTTGTTGATTTTGATGGTGAGTTTTTTATATACAGATTCAGTTAAAATGTTATGTAATCCGAATTACAAGATCGCGAATAGAAGTTATGCATTGAATATAAAGTTGCTTTGTGAATTAGTAGAAATATTGGTCTGGGATTTCTTCCATGCTTCGAGTAAATAATGGATTTTTCGGGGGTAAATAATGGCGTTCTGGAGTTTTATTTCGATATTTTTTAAATCCTTTTGCTTCAAGGCAACTCACAGAGAAATAAAAATATTTTACGCGAAATAGGTAACCTATAACAATTTAATCACTCTTTGTGTGCACAGAACTATTCTGAAACAATAAAAGAGGAATACAGAAGCTATATAACAAACATATATACAACCTAATGACTTCAATTAACTTTCAGAACGTTCTCCGACTAATCAAAATGCATTATTCCTGTTTGACTCTACCAAAATATTATTGGCATGATGTACATCTTGTTCCAACACAATTGGGAACTCACCGGTTTGAATTTGATCTCTAGCTGCAACTGCCACGTCTAATCTAAGAGTTTCTTTTTTTGCACTTACCACCTGGGAAATTCCCTTCCAATTTACTGCTTCCTTCATAACTACAATCTTTAAAACTTAAAATGCAACATCAATCGCCACCTTCCATTTTGTTAAACCCTGCTCCTTTCCTCAACCCTGCCCATTCTCACTCATCTCATTCTCTTTCATATTCGCTCCCTGTAATCTCCCTGCGTCTTAGTGGCCTTATCGCCTTCCTTGGGTTAAAACGATGAACAAATACTGGGTTTAACAGCAAAATTGTACAAATCGTGTAGCACAATGAGATAAAAGTTCATCCCACAAAAAAAATAACAAATCAACTACATTATTTACATTGTCCTAATCTTTGTCGCCATATTTATTACAACGTTTCAACCATTGTACGCCCCGGCCTTCTTCAAGTGGTTGGGATGTCGAACTTAACCCTTTATTTCGCTCACTGGAGTGTACTATTCTAGTTGCACGTGCCATGTTTTTTTTTAATTGATATCAGTTATCAGTTATCTCCTGTTAGTTCCCCTCTCCAAGTTTTCCACTGCCTTAACCGAGTATTGAACTTACACTCTTTTGGATCTGTCACGGTATCTAACCAATGCAAACATGGAGGAAAACTGGATCAGGAGGTCACAATAGCAAGAGCGATCATCATTTCAACTTAGAGCTAAATACATCATCATTGTTCAAAGTAGAGCCCAATAGTGTAATAAAACCTACAAAAATTCAAGTAAGATATCGTTAATCGTTTTTAAGATGAAATGGTTTAATTCTTAATCTAATAATTGGATAGTTTTGCTGTTACAGGATTTGGAAATTTTGCGGTTACAACCAATACGCTATATATATATATAGCCATGTATCAATATATTTATATAGGTATGCATCGTTTACGTCAGTTTAATATGTTATTTATAGCAATGATTTTGTTATCATATATCATTTGAGGATAAGTAATTAGTGAACTTAATACAATTAGCATCGGTAATCACTTATTTCGTATTTCAATTATTATTGAATACTCAACAAAATAAAAAAAATATACAAACAAAAGGTAATCGATCTTTACCAGACATTTTAAATTCAGTCACGTTCTCACCGACATCACGTGGCTTCCCGCTATCTTTTTTACACATATTTTCATGACAACTCTTTGTATGAGCTTTTTTTTTTGTTCCCCGACTACATGACTTTAAACGTGCCACTAGATTGGCAACTAGTACTCACCGTTTTACTAGATAGATGCAATTGTCATTTCTACTCTAACAGTTTCTTTTCTCGCATTTCTCCCCTGTGGAATTCTTATCCGATTTCTGGCTTCGCTGAAAACTTAAAAAATTAAAATGCAAAGTCAATCGCCATATGCAGTCTCCTTGAACCGTGTCCTCCATTTGGACTTTCCTCAATCCTCCTAAGTTTTAATCTCTTTCAATCCTAGGAGCCCGCTTCCGTCTTAGTGGCATTTTCGCCTTATCTGGATTTAAAAAATTAAAAACAATATAACTGAGAATTAAATTAAGAAACATCGATCACCATAACAGAAAAAAAAGCTAAAAAATTACGGCTGATGTGGCATGCATATTTTCGCCTATCCTGTTTGACAAAAAAGCAGGAAGCTAAAAGAATCTTCCACGCGCGGAAAGTAAGAGGGAAGAGACTATTAGCATAGAACATATTCCTACAACAAGAAATTTCAAAAGTGAAATGATGAGACCTATCTTCCAATCTAGTACTGCGATGAAATTCGTGAAGTAGCAACTAGAAAAGCTCCTCAGAGCAATTGCTCTGAAAATGCTCATAGGAGAAACAAAGGGAAGTTACGATATGGTAGTGGGAAAGTGACTGAAACCGAGATGCCTGGTCAGAACCGATAAAGTTGCAGATTCTTCTTTAGATTTTATCTCGTGCTTCACACCTGTGCAAATCTCTTCCAGCTTATTGCTTTCATGTGACATTAAATTTACGAAAATTCAAATGCAACGTCTATTGTCCTCTTGTCTACTTGAAAACTTTTCTTTTTATTATCCTTTCTCTTCAGTAAAAAATCACACTGTTTCCTTCACTCTATTGTCTCTAATCCTAAGTAACATATTGTGTCGTAGTCTTCTATCGCCTTTCCTGTATAAAATGATTAAAAAATAATTCTCAGGCGCAGGGTTTAGGATTTTGCTGCATGGATTTTTAACCATTGAACAGATAAGCATAGACATTACAGACCTCAAAATAAAACTGTTCTGTTTGTGTTTTTATTATCTTGCTTCTAGTTACTTAATTCGGCGTATTTTAAAGTACAGTTAATATCAACAGTTCAAGCCTGTCTTCTTTTAAAATGCATTTTGCAATGAGAACAAATTTAACCAGGACGATGCTTTAATGACGAGTGGGAGAATATCCACTCTCCTTATCTAACAAAAAAAAAATAATTGGCCAAAATCTGATTGTGAAAGAATGCTAGAAAATAAGAAACATTTATGAGAGGAAAAAGTGAATAAACATAAATTAAGACGACAAATGATAACAATGGAAATCAAAGATGACCAGGAAGCAAGAATAGAATTCTACAAACGAGAAGTGCGAAATAATAAAATTTTAGCATAGAACATAATGTTACATCTATCCATTTCAATAGGAAAATTATGAGACCTAACTGACAATCTAGTACTGGATTTAGATTCCTATAATCCAGGTAGCAAACAGGAGAGATCAGCACATAAATTAACATGAAAATAAAAGTCTAGGGTGGAAACCCCTATCAGTGCTAGAAAGAGCTATAACACCTACTGAACTTTAAAAACCTATTATGAAACATACTCGGTGAATGAATACCAAATGTTTCCTTGTATGGGAAGACCTAATATTCAGTCAATCTGTTGTGTGCCATGGGTGATACATGTATCTTTCGATACATGACTAACGAGGCAGATTTTTCTCCGCAGTAGGTTATCATTTCTTTCTGCGGTAAACCAATTGCCATCCAAGCCTATAGAACCCGGTATGTCCTGCTATTTACCCATAGAGGGGATAAGAAGAAGAGGATTCACACCTTTCCAAAGGGTATTAGCACGTAAGTGAATGTAATTGATTCGACTGGAATTCGAACTCGGCTCCCCGATTCCTGAACCGGGCACGTTATCCATTATACCATCGCGATTCCTCTTCATTACCATTTTCATATTTGGTCAGATTACCGACAAATACAGAATTTGGAAATGATACAACTGCTTAGATAGCGTCCTTTTGTCATTAATAACTGTTATTATATACTTAATACAAACTATTACTAGTATATATAAAAATCGATTACTCTCTCTAACGTTAAAGATTACGTAAATAGTAGAACGATTCCACATATTACAAAGAAAACAGAAAGATGGCAGATTTTTTTGTTTTTTTAGGAATGTGTGGAATTAGAAATTCCAAATACTTTATGCAGTAAAACTTACATCCTGAATTGGTTTCCACATATTCTTACAAAATAACTGTATATTTATAAATGTTTTTGGCACATTATAATCTTTATTTTTTTATATTTTCCTTCACCTGGAAGTAATTCTATACCAAAGAAAGGAATGTATTTTGGGTTCGAAATATTTCTTAGAATTTAAATGATATTCCTTGTTGTTCGTTTAAATGCGATAACATTATTCATGCCACCGTTTTTCCGTTGGTTTGTTTTCAAAGCAAACAAAGTTTCTTGTCAAAGGAAGCAATCGTCTTTTCCTATCGCGCTATTCCCTATCACAAAAGCCGATTCTCATAAACTACGAATATTGTATTTAAAATTAGAAAGAAAAAAAATTGTAAAAGAAGGGATTATGCTTATTGTTCGTTTATCCTGAATTGTTGATATGAATTTCAGATTAATCTTTGCTTACTTATGTACACTATCCAGCAAATAAAGTTATTTGGAATGAAAAATATGAAAGCCATTTCTAAAATGACAATGAGTTTATTATTTAGAGAAAAAAAACAACAAATTGCTTGGCATAAAATCAAAGGATTTAAGATATCAGCTCGTGAAACTGTTGGGAAAAAAAACAATGATAAATTCTATTCAGGGCTTTTGTTAATATTCCTTTGCAGTCTGTCAAAAATCACAGTATGTTTTGTGAAGTCTTCTTCTTCTTCTATGTGTTGTTTCCCTTCAGAACTTGAATGACCATGGCTCTCCACAACTACCAGTCCTTTGTAGCTCGATGTAAAACCTTTCTTTTTACTATCTCCTCTAATCAACGTTCTACAATCTATTCCCACAGCTTATATTATTCCCTGGTTGCCGCTGTCTCTCTTGCATTCAGTATATTCTCTCAGCGTCGAAATATCCAGGTCTTCTTTTCTTATTATGCACCGGAGAAATTTCAACTGTTTTCCTTGATTCAAATCATAAGACATTTCTTCAGTATCTGTTTATATTTCTGAGATGAGGTATTATGTACTCTATTTACATTATTCGGACTATTGTCCTCATCTTTGTCACGATATTTATTACAACGTTTCGGCCGTTGTACGCTCCGGCCTTCCTCATCTGCTTGGAATGTCGAACTGAAACCTTTATTTCGCTCACAGGTGTAGACTGTTCTGGTTTCACGTGCCATCTTTAATAGATGTTAGTCATCAGTTATCTCCTGTTGATTCCCCTCTGAAAGTTCTCTACTGCCTTAACCAGGTATTGAACTCACACTCTTTGGGTCCTGTCACCAACGTCTTTTATGGCACAGCGGATAAAGGCGTTGGTTAGATCCAGTGACAGGAACCAAAGACTGTGAGTTCAATGACCGGCTAAGTGGAGAACTTTCAGAGGGAAATTAACAGGCGATAACTGATATTCTGACATCCATTAAACATGGCCCGTGAAACTAGAACAGTCTACCCCAGTGAGCGAAATAAAGGGTTCATTTCGACATTCCAACCATCTGAAGAAGGCCGGAGCGTACAACGGCCGAAACGTTGTAATAAATATGGCGACAACGATGAGGATTATAGTCCAAATAATGTAAATAAATTCATTTCTTTTTACTGCCTCTCCCATTCCTTTACTACATTCTGTAATAGTTCCCGTAGATTAATTTTGTCTCTGCTATAAACGATGCCATTCGCATACCTTGTTCCCAAATATGAGGCTTTAAATATATCCTTCATCCTATGTTTTCTTTTGTGTTGTGTCTCTTCAGGATGTGTCCAGGGTATGATGATAAACTACATCCGGCAGCGAGACCTCTGATCAGGTGATTGAAAATTTTGAGGAGGATTCAATCCTCTCTTAATTGCTGTTGTTCCAAGACCCACCCTGACCTGTTAGTGTCCCAGCTATGGGTAAATTGTGAACGTCCAAACAGAAATCAACAGTTCCTTTTATTAAAATAATATTACCAACAATACATTTTTATGGTAACATTACCAAAAAAGGTTTTTACAGTGTAATGACCAACAATGTATTTTTATGGTAAAATGAACAGCAATACATTTTTTAGTAAAATCACCAATAGTAAAACACTAAATTATAAAAATACATTTTTAGAGAAAAATAACAATCAATGTATATTTTATAAAAGATTCTCATGAATACATTTTTATAAAAATTAACAATATATTTTTTATAATCAAATGACCAAAAATAATTTTCTTATTAAAATGACTAACAATACAACACTAAAGCTTAAAATAGATTTTTTTTTTAGTAAAATAACCAACAATACATTTTTACAATAAAATGACTAACAATATATTCTATAAAAAAATAACCAAAAATATAAAACTAATTTATTGTTGTAGAGTAGTTTTCACAGTGGCGGCTTGTATTTCTCTAAGTCGCTCCTAAATTAGGTTCGACGTACAAAACGTTAAGAACTTGAAATAATAGTTATGGACCCAGCAATCTCGTTGTGGTGGTTGATACTTTAATGTCCAATATCGACTGACTCACCAACTCCGCTGAGCCCCGGCGACTACTACTACTACTACTACTTATTATCTGTGGGAGAGTCTATTAACAATAGAATAGGTATGTTCCGGTATAACATTTATAAAAATACATTTTTAGAGGAAAATTAACAGAAGACATATTTTATAAAAGATTACCATTAATATATTATTTTAAAAATTACAACCAATATATTTTTGCAGTGAAATTGCTAGCAATACATTTTGTTTAAAATTACCAACAATACATTTTATCATCTACTACTTATATGTCGAAAAAAGTTTTTTTTACCGTGAAAGTAAAAACTTACATCTAGATCTAGCCAGCTCAACTGTAAATTGATGAGATCTCGATACCAGTCTAGTACTTCGCTTAAATTCATAAAGTCTAGGTACCATTGCTATGAGCTCATCCGAACAATTACCATGAAAGTACGTATTAAAAAAGACATAGAGAGGCAACGTCATGGCGGTTGGAAAGTGACTGAAGCCGAGCCGCCAAATAAGGACCAATAATATTGCTGATTATTTTTTGGATTTTATCAAGGACACCCACTCCTTCTGCTTATAAAGAGAAGGCTGTCTGAACTTGATATATGATATCTCTAATATTTTCAGTTAGGAATCGGGGTGTACCCTGCTGATTATAGTAAAAGATCGGACAAAGCGATGATAAGACTTATTATACTGAAGTCACCTTTTGGAGTGATCTTCTCTCACTCAATATTACTATTACTACTACTACTACTAATAATAATAATAATAATAAAAATAATAATAATAATAATAACGATACTACTAATATTACACCTAATAATAATAATAATAATAATAATAATAATAAAAATGCAAACAATTGTTCTCACGAGTACAGCCCACACATTAGGAAGGGCTTTATCTTTGTAAATATGAGTGTTTTTTAATTGATCAGTGGAAAATATCATGAAGCCATTACTGACCTTAGGTCTGTAGTCGGGACTCGGAAAGAAATGAGTACATCAGAAATCAAAGAAAATATAATAATAATAATAATAATAATAATAAGAAGAAGAAGAAGAAGAAGAAGAAGAAGAAGAAGAAGAAACGTAGTCATATGTGACTGAATAAAGCAGAGGGAAATTATAGAATAAGTTCAGAAGAGAATGAATATTATGGGGAAACATAACTCTAAACAATAGACAAAGAAAACGAATAATTGATAAAAGAGATAAACACCTTGGCAGCGTCGATATTGAGAGTCGTTCCTACGATGGACCAAAGAGGAAAATGAAATTCACTGGACGTACGGATCAAACAATCTATAAGCACGCGTAAATCTCTATACTCTAAAGAAAACAAACACATTATACTCAAAATAGAAAAGAGACAGCATATGAAAAATCAGACTAAATGACTAAAATGGTATTCGGGAAAATATGTACAACTTTACAGTGAAATATTTTTTTAGATTTTTCTTTTTTAAATTGTATAATATATGAATTTATTGGTCATTTGGGAAATTCTTCGATCGTAATTCGTATTATTATTGTTTTCTTTTAAAAAATGATGTAATGTTTACTTTTAGATCTGATATATATTTATAATACACAGTCACAATCATAAATGCGTTGAATTTGTAGGAAATTGACTTGTGTATCGCGACGTCTTATTTGAAGGAAATTGATTTGTGTATCGCGACGTCTAATTTGAAGGAAATTGACTTGTGTATCGCGACGTATAATTTGAAGGAAATTGACATGTGTATCGGGACGTCTAATTTGAAGGAAATTGACATGTGTATCGCGGCGTCTAATTTGAAGGAAATTGACTTGTGTATTGCGACGTCTAATTTGAAGGAAATTGACTTGTGTATCGCGACGTATAATTTGAAGGAAATTGACTTGTGTATCGCGACGTCTAATTTGAAGGAAATTGACTTGCCTATCGCGACGTCTAATTTGAAGGAAATTGACTTGTGTATCGCGACGTCTTATTTGAAGGAAATTGACTTGCCTATCGCGACGTCTAATTTGAAGAAAATTGACTTGTGTATTGCGACGTCTTATTTGAAGGAAATTGATTGTCTATTGCGATGTCTTATTTTCCGTTTCATTTATAAGTCTGTCATTTGTTCATACACTGAATATTGCTATCATATCTGGTCTAGTGCTCGTGCTATACATCTAGAGATTATTGATAAAATTCAAAGAAAAATCTGTAATCTTATTGGTCCTGACATGGCATCTCGGCTTCAGACGCTTTCCCACCGCCGTAAAAAATGACCCAAAAGGATTTTTTTTTAATCATTTCACCCCATGAGAGGCAATAAAGACACTAAGACGCAATCGAGTTACTGAGTGGGAAAGTACCTGTACCTTTTCTATAAATATTTTCATGGTAATCGTGCTTTCTTCTATAGTACCTAGATTTTATGAATTTAAGCGCAGTACTAGATTGGCGGCAAGGCCTCATCCTTTTACAGGTGAAATGTCTAGATGCAACCGCAAGTTTTATGTTGACAGTATCTTCTGTCGCACTTTCCCTTTGTTAAACTTTTCGGTTTTTAGCTTCCCAGTCAAATTTGATTTTCAAAAAAGTAACTGGAATCTCAACCGTTATCTTCTATCTTCTTAATTTATGTTCTTTTCTCATTCTCTCTCCTTAATAGTATTTTCCTTTTTTTCACACACTCTTTAAAACTCAGTAACCCCTTGCGTCAGAGTGTCTTTATTACCTTTCCTGGGGTGAAATGATTAAAAAAAATCCTTTTCAATCATTTTATTTATGAATCCTGGATTTAGACTGAATCGATTTTCTAACGAAATGTCTTATTTTAAATAGACAAACAAATTTAGATTTGGAATTTTATCATGTCGCTGTCAGCGAACCGACGGTTATTGAACTAGTATGAATAATAATAATAATAATAATAATAATAATAATAATAATAATAATAATAATGGCAATAATAATAATAATGGCAATATTATTACCATTATTATTATTATTATTATTGCCATTATTGTTATTATTATTATTATTATTATAATTACTGTAATAATAATAATAATAATAATAATAATAATAATAATAATAATAATAATATTAATAATGGTAATAATAATAATCTACATGGCTTCAGGATGTAAATAACTTACTAAGGAAATCACTCTTTTGTGTAGTAAATGAGGAAATTTTAGAACATGAATGTATTTTATCGAAAACCGCGTCTTTCGACCCTTAGGTCAGATCTTTAGAGTAACGATTGAATTATTAAATTCACTTTTTATGTTTTATTACGAAATCGACAAAGACGAAGTGTACTTATCAAAGGTAGTCAAGAAAGATTTCCGAAGCGAATCAAATTGTTTGATGTATCTGCTAAGACGGGGTTATATCGAATGCGTCGATCCTTTTAAGACGAATCTATATCGAATAGTTCGATCGTATCCCGAGAGGAACATCGGTAAATTCATTGTAGCGCTCAAAATACAAAACAGGACAGACTGCAAACATATGGAAAAGAATAACAAATATTTTTTTTTTACTCTAAAGCTTTCATAATAGTTTATTCGTGAATGTCTACATTATTATCATCGACTTGAATGTCAAAGCATTTCGAGTAGTAACGTTATTTGTTTAGTAATGAATTTCTTCCTTTAATATATATATCTCATATATTTATTTTTAGCAACAGCAACAATAAAAAATGTTCACATATCCTAATTTTATACTTTTATCCTCTTCTTATTTACTACTGATTTGTTTCTATTATTGCCATCAATTGTAATAAGTCAAAGTGCTACACCGTCCTGGGTAAAACGATGAACTAACATCCACGTTCTGGGTAAGACGGCAGCAAGGCTTTTGATCTGAAGGTTTTGAGGAGCGTGGAACCATCTCTTAATCGCTGGTGTTCCCAGATTCACCCTGACCCGGGTTCTAGCACCTGTTAGGGTCCGAGCAATAGACAAAGAGTTAACTCCCAAAAAAGGGGTTTAAACACTATGAAATTGTAAAAATAGGTTTTAATATCAGCAATACATTTTTTTAAATTATTACGAGCAAAAAATTTTTGAAGGAAAATCTATTACCAGCAATACATTTTTACCAGCAATACATTTTTACCAGCAATACATTTTTACCAGCAATACAATTTTAAGGAAAAATATTACCAGCAATAGTTTTTTTGAAAAAATGTATTACCAGCATTACATTTTTGGAAAAAAAATATTACCAGCAATACATTTTTATAAAAATATATATTAACAGCAATAAATTTTTGAAGAAAAAATATTACCAGCAGTTTGAAAAAAAAAATTATTACCAGCAATAAAAATATTGATGGCATAAAATAACCTATTAGGGCTGATATGCCGTAAAACAAAACAAATCAAATCAAAGTACTATATTTGATAACGAACTGTTCCCTCCGACATCCAGTGTAAAATAGATATGGTCATTCTTTGTCGTGGTAGAAAGTCTGATTATCCCAGTGATCACAAGAGCAAAAGAGTCTGGAGTTCTAACTTTTGTGGGGCCACCCATAGTGGTAAGATCAAGGAGGAAGGAATAGACTAAATGCGATCAATCCCCAAAGACCCCAACCGCGGAATAGGCAAAGATCTACACGATATCACTGCTCAAACAGGTGGACGAAGACAGCACCAGTCGGGATTGTGTAATTAATGTGGACTTTGACAGATCAAGTTGCCGATAGCCTGAGGCAACCTGGTTTTCCAGACATCGTCTGTCTCAATACCATTTGAGCCGCAAGGGAAGCGCTTCTGGCTAAGTCTGTCGCCCAGATTTGTTCACCAAAATCAAATTCATGTGAATGGCCTCATCAAACTCTAATTGATTTACAGCGATCACCGCCACTGCGGCCAGGGAAATGAAAAGGTTTAGAGAGAGAGGATAGCGATTCTGAAGTTCAGATGCGAACGGGTACCGACAAACGTATCATTACCTTATGAACTGTGTTCTGGGACTATGGAAGGTACATTGGGAGGGACGATTGACATAAGTTTTGTCTATCATAGGAAGTAGACGGGTTGGTGAGAGGTTAACGAAGGGAAGGAAAGAGAGAATAATTTCCTGAACTTTATGACTCAAGACAGTAAGGCAGTTACAGAATTACTGCATGGTGGTGTTTGTAAACGGCCCACCCTCCACTTCCAGCTGATCCTTCTGCTATCAGCCAAGGCAACATGGAGGTAGAACACTTACGTAGAAATACACTGTACTATAATACACACATCCCTTTATACAATATCATTTTTTGATAGCAACGAACACTCGTTCCCACTATTGTAAAACCAAAGAATACTCATTGTCACATTCGTAATGATCGTTGCAGTAGAGACTTTGTAATAGTAACGGCGTTGAACAATACTGGTGTCAGAGGCCTTCGGATAACCCTAGCTGTCATAGTAGTTGCTCGATAATACTCGTTCTAATAGTAATCCGTATAGAGATCCGTATAGTGATCAGTTAGTAGCCATTTTAATTTCCATATGTCCATTTCTTTTCCTATCACATGATCTACTTATTCAAAATGGGATCGCCTGTGTCTGCTCTCTGGTGATCTGTGTTCATATTCCATTGTCGGCAGTGATACGTTATTCTTATATAACAAATAGCAATATTCTGTAGTTCAAATTCTTCTTCTAAGTGCCGTGTCTCTTAAGAACGTTGACGATCATGACTCTCCACTATTTTCTGTCCATTGTAGCTCTTAATAATGTTTGTCTTTTTGTTATCTCTCTATTGAATGCTATTAGCGGTAATTTATAAATAACTATAAATACTTTCAGATTGTCAGTGTACAATTATTATTACCGAACGGTGTTAATAAAGCCAATGTTATTTTTCATGTGTGGTATGTAATCTGGAAATAAGATCCACCGGAGAATATGAAACAGACCTTCTTTCGCGCCACTGTAGAGGCGGTTTTAATGTATAGTGTAATTGATTGGACATTATCTAAAACTTTGAGCCTATTTTGGATGTAACCTACACTCGGATGCTGAGGGAGATACTTACCATCTCTTGGAGACAATATCCAAGTAAATCACAGTGTTATGAACCTATCCCTGATATTTCGTTTGTCGGTGAAAATATCGAAAAATTACTATCACTGCTAGCGAGCAAAACAAAGACCTGCGGGAGATCAACTGGCCTGGACACCGAGCCACGGAGCAAAACGTGTTGGTCAACCAGCAACCATTTACTTTGACCAACTATGTTATGTCACAGAATACCACCCTAAGAACCTTCTGACATTGAGAGAGGATTGTGATTGCTGGCGTTATAGACTCATGATTGTCCGCGCAAGCACGCCGAATAAAAAGAAAATATATTGTGATCAAATTATAGTCTTCCTCTTCTCCCTGAGATAATAAAACTCACACGTTTATATCATTTTCTTACAAATGGAAATGAAGTAGAACCTTTGTTTATTTCTATCAGGTATATGTCTACGTAAATGAGTTTTTGATGAATCATTTTTCTACTTGTGTTTCTTGAGGAAATATACTTTTCCAGAATCACAGAGTACCATCCTAAGCACCTTCTGACATTAACAGGGGATCGTGATTGTTGGCTTTATAGACTCATGATTGTCCGCGCAAGCACGCCGGATTACAAAATATTGTGCTCAAATTATATTAAAATATAGTTAAATATTCTTCTCTTGCTGATAGATTTTTTTTGTACTCCTGTGGCAGTGGAGACTTCGGAGGTTATTGGCCCTCGTTCGATGGCGTTCCTTCAGAGGATTGACGCGATTGCGTGAACGAGCTTCGTGAAACGGAGTGGCTCTTGCAGAGTGTCTCACTGGTGATGGTTCGAGGTAATGCTTCCTTCATCATTGCGGCTGGAAGAGGATAGAAAAAAATTCTCTATAGTTATGTTGTTCTGGAATTGTCATCAGTGGTCAACTGTACTTTTTTTGTTTCAATAAAAATTTTCATATTCACCTTTTTCATCTTCTCCCTGAGATAATAAAATTCACACGTTTATATTATTTTCTTACAAATGGAAATGAAGTAGAAACTTTCTTTATGTTTCTATCAGTTATAAGTCTACGTAAATGAGTTTTTGATGAATCATTTTTCTGCTTGTGTTTCTTTACGAAATATACTTTCCAAAAAGTTAGACATCACAGGTGTTTTTTTTAATAGGCAAAAAGTGTTCCGGAAAAATTCTACTTCAACTTCAGCCAAAACAAAATCATTAAAACGATGAACATAATAAATAATTCAAACCCAAGGATATTATTTACGTTTATATTTTAGACACAGACACGCACAGAGGCACGTCTGGTCGCACACTGACTATATATATATATATATATATATATATATATATATATATATATATATATATATATATATATATATATATTGTAATCATTTTTCTTCAACTTGGCCAATATACAATGTATATTTGGGCAGTAAATATTTTTTCAATCATTTTTCGTTGAATTTCACAGACAAATTGGTTTGATGAATTTATTATGGCGTTTTTTCTAGAATTCTTAATTTTTTTCCTTTTGATGTGGGTTAGGGATTGTAAAAAATGTCCGGAGAGTTTAGTGACACAAGAGCGGGAAAGAGAGAGAGACAAAGCGAGAGAGAGAAAGAGCGAGAGAGAGAGAGACAAACAAGCAAACAAATTCTTAGAATTTGATAATTTAATTTATTACGCTTCTTATCCTCAAAAATCTCAACGCATTTAACATACACAAACAGCCGACCCATATCCGACGTACGTCAAGTCGATGAAACGCGTCGTTTATAGATTGTTTCATCATCTCTAATTTTTCTTATACATCCTACAAACACCGTGTATATATATATATATACAGTGCGTTCTGCTTGATTATGCAAAGTAATTTTTTCATCTAACATGTCAATACATTCTGTTTTTTTCAGACTTTGTGCTTCTTGCAAATTAAATTATACTTTCAGACAAGAGAATATGATCATTGAAAAAAAAGTTGTATAGCAACAGGGTTCTTTTTCTCAAAGTATGTAAAAAGACACAGTTTCAAGTGTTCGGTCTGATTAAGCAGTCACCATATAAATCCCTAATATGGGTAAGAAAAAGGGTCTTACTGAAAACGATCATGCTGAAATTACCCGCATGCTTGGAAGTGGTCTGTCAACGCTAGAAATTTCAAAAAAGTTACATAGAGACCACCGTACAATCAAAGCATTGGTTTTAGCCAGTAAATCATGCAGAAAGACACCTAAACGATTGTATTTGCGAAAGTTAACTGCCATAGATCTTCGTAAAATTAAATATGAAGTCTCGAAGAAACCGCATGAAACTAGTAAAAAAATATTTGAAAGCGCTGGAGTGCCCAAAGTTGGTAGAACTACCTGTTGTGAGGTCCTCAAGACATTGCCAAAGTGAAGAGTCCCATCAAGAGGCCCCGATTGAGCAAAGAAAACAAGATGAAAAGAGTTGAATGGGCACACACAGTTACATAAAGACCAATTTTAGCAATGTGATTTTCACCGACGAGTTCCGTGCTACTCTTGATGGGCCTGATGAGTGGTCATCTGGATGGGTGTTAAAAGCGTTTTTAACTATATCTAAAAACTGTTTAACTATTGAAATATTTATAAAGATTTAAAATACCCAAATCTTTATATACCCTAATTTATATGTATTTAATTTTAAAAATCAGTATTTTTCTTTTTTTCTGCATGTGTATGTGGAACTGAAATCAGAATCTATCAATAAACATTTGCAGTTTTCTAATGAGTGTCCTGATTATTCCCCCATAGCTGAACACTTTAATCAATAAAAGAAAAATACTGGATTTTAAAATTAAATACATATAAATTAGGGTATATAAAGGTTTGGGTATTTTAAATCTTTATAAATATTTCAATAGTTAAACATTTTTTTTAGATATAATTAAAATATTTTTTTTAATTTATTTAATTTTCTTTTATTTATTTTTTAAATTTTTTAAACAACATCTACGATATTATTACAGTTAGATTTACGTTAGGAATATTCGTTCCATGTCACGTGACGTCCGCATCTCGTGACGGACGCTAATTGTAAACAAACAATTATTTCTGAAGAAAGATTGAGGCCAATCTGAATATCAAATATATATATACAAATAAAAAAATATTTTCTTAAAAAAAAACATTATTATTTTTTAATTTGCAACTCTCTCTCTCTCTCTCTCTCTCTCTCTCTCTCTCTATATATATATATATATATATATATATATATATATATATATATATATATATATATGTACGTATAATCTTTGAAAATGGCTAAATGTATAGCAGAAAGCGTTCGGATAAAAAGAACATTCGGATAGTTTTATATAATTTATTATCCGAAAAGAAAAAGATATATATTCGATCGCCTGAATAATTGTGGAAAAAACTAAATAAAAGCACCTTTGTCAGTCGTATTCACTCAAATGTACATGAAAGAATGATTGCTGCCTAAATACACACACACACACACACACACTTATATATATATATATATATATATATATATATATATATATATATATATATATATATTATTTTCCTTCGAGATTTAGAATTTTTCTCACAATTGTGTATTGCTGGCATTTTTTTTCTTTTTTCCAATAATATACGATTGATAATTTTTTTTTTATACTATTAAAACGGATTGCTGATAATTTTCTCTATTTTTATATTTTTATGTTTGGGGGTTCGCTATTTACCCATAAGTGGGGTATTAACAAATGCTTCCACCCTGAGTATAATCGAAAGCCAAGGGCTAACTACATTTTATGATATAGCACTCGCGTTTTCTCTATATATTTCTGAGATGAGTTTTTGTAAGAATTTACATTATTTTCATTGTTCGGTCTGTTGTCCTCGTCTTTATTGTCATATTCACGATGCTTCGACCCTTGTAAGCTCCGGCCATCTTCAGGTGATAGGAATTTCGAATTGAACCCTTTATTTTGTCCACCAGGGTAGATTGTTCTAGTTCCACGTACCAGACCTCTTCCACCTGCCTTTAACTCAACTCTCCAACTTTTTTTCACCACTGCAGTAGCCAGGTTTGTGGCCCATAAAACATCAGGATGACACTCAAAAGTGTTTCGACACTTCGCTGACACCTCTTCCGATTAAGACCACCCCCATTGAGGAGAACATGATTAAGGACTGTGTGCCCGCCATCCTGTGCAGCTGAGGTAAGAAATATAAGTATAAAGTAAGATTATAAGAACGTAGTGAAGCCGTAACACGAGGAGAAGTATGGAACGAGGTAGAAATAATAGACAGAGAATATTACTGGAAAATACGAAAACTTAAGAAATCAGCACATATGCTAGGCCACAAAAATCTCCTAAGCCGGCCAAGCATAGAAATATATACAATATGGGAACCAGTATGGTTTTATTGGATCTTTTGTGTGTATATGTTTCACATTGCGTAGTATATATATTTATTACATTGCTTCCTGTATGTTTGTATTGTTAGCTAAAGTGTATGTCATTAAAACCACCATGTGTACGCTGATAATCTCATGGCTATATATTAAATAATTTTATGTCAGCATTTCTTACACCAGAGAGTACATTCACATTCAATATTATATATCATATAGTGCATTCAGGTTTACTTTCACTTTCACTTTTAGTGACATTTTTATTTTTCACCTTTCTTTTCTTCTTTTTTTTTCTCTTTTATCTCGAATTATCCTTTTATAATTTTCTTTCGTTGTTTTTTGTATCTTGATTTATCATCAACTTTATTTTCTTTTATATTTCGCAAAGTATGTTTTTAATACTTTTTTCTTTATTTCTCACCTTTCCTTATTGATTTCCCCTCTCATTTGATGGACCTCCATAAAAAATAGTTCAAAAGGGATCAAAGGTATGCAAATAGAGTAAAGAACTGTAATTTCACGCAAGTTGCCGGTCATTACTGCAGTATATTTGGAAGTTCGGAATATTCAATCTCTGAAAAAGACAATCAATTCGATGACTTCGATATAAGATTGATTAATAATAAATATATATGTACATATAGATAGATAGATACATAGATAGATAGACATTGAGTATATAAACATACATTAATTGCCAAAATTTAAGAATATAATATACCGCCAATCCAGCGGGTGTCAGCTTGTACAAAATGAAAATCACATCTCAGATTTATGGCAAATAATTTGGACTTTCATAACTGTACGTTTGATGTCTCTATCAATTCCCGAAAATCCTTATTGAAAACACAACTATACTTAAACATGAAAACAATAAACAAAAACTAAAAATTCGTGAAGCTATATACATAAAACAGTTGAAACCTAACCTGAGTAAAATAAACTATGAAATCTCCACAAATATTCTTAAATGCCTATAACTGATAACAAAAGCCATTGGTTTATACCACGGCTTCCCATACTTAATACTTCTCGTTTTCATTCTCGCGTGGTCACGAAGTGCGATGCGATTTTCGCTTCGGCGTTTCGTATACACGAGTTATTTGTTGCTTTGCAATTTTTCATGCTGAAAAACAGACTATCATTAGTGTTCCGTGTATTGGTTGATATATTGAAAAGTAATTGTCATCTTTGATAATGGCTTATGTAAGCCAAAAGTTTAGATTGAATTTCAATATATATCAATATGGTGATTTCTTTTCGTCCTTCAATGATAATGTTATTAAGCTTATCAGGCAATATGAAAGGAACTTACTTAAAATAAATAGGCAAAACTTATCTATATTATGTAATGAAACATATATCAATGAGAAATTGCTGCCGAAATATGCACAATATATATATATATATATATATATATATATATATATATATATATATATATTAATCCGTTCCCACCAAGCAACACGGGAAAGCTACTAGTAAGCAGGGGGCTATAGAGAGTGAAGATGATAGAAAAGACTTTTTCTTCGCTGATTATTATGATGTCTATATTTAATTTATGTGTATTTGTAACCTCCATTTTTAAGACATTGAGAACCGCTATCATTTTTTAATCAATTCACCCCAAGAGATAATGCTATCTATGGTCGAAGGAAAGTTGGCTCCCTGAGCCGCGCCAGGAAGTTTTTCTCCCCGGAGTCGATCCTCCAGATCTACAAAACAACAATTCACCCTTGTATGGAGTATTGCTGCCATATATGGTCTGGCCCCCCTTCTGTTTGCCTAGGGGTTCTTGATAGGCTCCAGAGGCGGATATGCAATGTAGTTGGACCTGCCCTGGCGTCTCGGCTACAGTCACTTTCTCACAGACGCGCCGTCGCCTCCCTCTGTTCTACAAATACGTCCATGGAAATTGCTCCGAGGATCTGTATTCGCTGGTTTCCAGACGTCATGAGTTTAAGCGCCATACGAGGCTGGCATCCCGCTCTCACCCCTTCACTGTCGAAACTCCTAAATGTAGACGTCTCTTCTACTCTAATACCTTCATGTCTCGCACCTCTCGCCTGTGGAACTCCCTTCCCTATTCCTGATTCCTTGTGAGCTATAATCTCCAGCTATTCAAGTGTAATGTCAATTGACATCTCCAGTTGCCTTGATCTATCCACTACGCTTCTCATCCTTTCTTCTATCACTCCTATCTGATCTTGCTCTAAATTTTCCGTAACCCCTTTCGTCTTAGTGGATTCCCGCCTTGCTTGGGGTGAAATGCTTAAAAAAATGGTGTGATTGAGGAAAGGATAAAAGATAAATTGTGTTCAAGACGACAGAAGATTGACGATGAATTTTTGAAGACAATAGTTTTCAGAGAAGGACGTAATATAATCTCAATCGTGAAACTTTTAATTGTTTTGATGACATAAAAAAACACTTTAATCACTTATTTGCCTAAAATCACCGAAATTCTGGGAAGATACAATCTTTAAGTTGAAGGAAAAATGGAGAAAATTTGCGAAACAAAATGGCTAGTATCTAGTTGAATAAATATATAATGGCATAATTTTGTTTTGTGTTTATTTTCCCTTAAATATCGGCATGAACATTC
>OZ010593.1:11099264-11169264 GCA_963932145.1 Acanthosepion lycidas | reverse complement strand
GTTATTATCATTACCATTCACTGGAACCTTTTGCTAGAGTTTGTGGCACCATCGAGTGTAGCCATCTTGTTACTTCTCTAATGATATGCGTTAAACCTTACAATATCATGAGGCTGAATTAAAGGAAAGAAATAAAAATATATTTTTATGTCTATCTTTCATATGGGGACACAGATCAATAACGGAATTACGTTCTATTGCGTTTATCTACGATGGAACATCAAATTATTCTTCTAGTATCTATTGTTCAAAATAACTACTCTAATTATATCTTAGACATACACATGATAATCAGCAAGAGACACACAGTGAGAATGAAAAGATTAAAACGATGAACAAAAACGTATATTTTAAAACAAGACGAAAAATTAACAAAAACAGTAAGAAAAAATAATATTACCGTAAATGTTAATATGGAAAGACAGTTAACTAAAACCAGCTAAACTGATTTATCTTTTCTTATCAGAGCTCAACCGAGGACGAGACATATGCACAGTGACTAAAAGAGAAAGCAAAGACAATATTATATAAAATATTTAACAATTATAAGTTTAATTATGTTTAAGTTAAAAAAAAAACGTTTTAATGCTTACAGAATGATAACACCTTCAAATGAAATTAAGAATTAGACCTTTAAGCTAACAAGTCAATCTGCTGATGGATCGCATTTAGATTATTGCAACTTCATTGCCATGTTCATGGTGTTAGGGTCCCGTCCTGGGTATGACGATAAACTACATCCGCGTCCTGGGTAAGACGATAAACTACGTCCAACAGAAAGGTCTCTGATCAGGAGGTTTTGAGGAGCATGGAACTACCTCTTAATTGCTGGTGTCCCCAGCTCCACTCTGTTCCGGGGTTGTAGCACTTGTTAGAGTCCCAGGTATGGGCAAATAGTTAACCTCGAAACTGAGGTAAAAAAAGTGTAATAATAGGTTTAAACACCAGAAATACTTTGTAAAAAATTATTACCAGAAATAAAATTTTGAAGAAAAAGATATTTTACTAGCTATACGTTTTTAAAAAAATAATATTACCAGCTATAGATTTTTGATGAAAAAAAATATTAACAGAAATAGATTTTTGACAAAACAAAAATATTACCAGAAAAAAAAATGTTGTCGGCATTAAATGATCCAATGAGGTTGTTATACCGTAAAACAAACCAAACCAATGTTACGGCCGTTGTACGCTCCGGCCTTCTTCAGCTGATTTGAATTTCGAACCGAACCTTTTATTTCGTCCACCGAGGTAGAATGTTCTAGTTACAAGTGCCATGCCGCTTCTGTTACGGTGTCTCAGTTACCTCTATTATTTTTTTTTCACCACTGCCGTAGCCAAGTATTGAACTCACAACACTTTGAGTCAAGTTACTGGATCCAAAACGCAATTTAAATTTAAACAATACGTTTCATCAGTATATGTTTCTATTTCTGAGATGAGGTATATTTACATTGTATTTACGTTGTTCGGACTGTAAAAAAAAAAAGCGATATCGAACTACGAAAAGACAGACTGTAAAGCGCCAAAAAATATTTAGGGCACCAGAAAGCTGTGGAGAGAGACGTATTTCTAAGAATTAAAATAATATGAATCATAAAAGAATAATTCTATGAAACTAGTTCTGTTAACACACGCAGCGGAGTCCCTATTTCTAAGCACTGTTTATCGTGATTTGTTGCGATAACTGATCTCTTGTATCATGGGAAATTGTTAATCTAAATAAGTGACAAAATCCAAGAGGCCTCTTTAATATCACAAACGCTCTTAATGTATTTTATAAATGCAATCGCTATTTCTTTTCTTTTTTTTTTTTTTATAGACGATTTATTCCACCTCTCGTCATTCGAAATTGGGTTTCTGTAGTTATTAGCATAATTTTCTCTTTTAGAAAAAGTATCCGAATTAAAATGTGAAAACAGAAGCTGTATTATTAATTTGTTGATGGTAATCTTGTTTAATGACATTTTCATTTTAAATAGGACCCAAAACTAAAAATCCCTAATGATATTAATATCATTTGCTTTGCTGTCCTTCCGTATAATTTCAAATAATTTAAGAAGCAGAGAAATTTTAAATTAGTTTCTACTGATTACTGTTAAACCCTGACCTTTCATGACTACAAAAATATTTATGGAACCGACAGTCAGTCGTGTGTCATGTGTGATACACTCTTAGGTGATCATGTATCTAGCGATAAATGACTGAAGAGGGAGATATTTTCCCGCCGTAGGTTGCCATTTCTTTCTGTGGTAGATCAGTTGACATCCAAGGCTATAGAACAAAATCTATCCTGTTATTTAACCATAGCTGTGGGGAGATGATTCATACCTTTTATCAAAAATATCTTGCAACAACGAAAAATATATACAGAGTGTTGCAGCAAAATCCGACACTTGACAAAAAGAAAACGAAATACGCAATAATAAAAGTTGTATATGCAGATACCGGAAGGTTTGACAACTAACTAACGTTTTTCTCTCTACCCTTTTACCAGGATAGAATATGAGCGCAGAGCAGCGGTAGGAGCTTCTTTTTATGTCCGGAAGAAGACTGCAGAAGTGACGGCCTGGTTTGGGTTCAAGTGTTGGATTTTAATGCAACACACTGTATAACTGAAATGTATCTCTTCTCTTTTGCGACATGCCTGATACACGCTTAGGCGATCATGTATCTTTCGATACATGACTGACAAGGCAGATATTTTTTCCAGCAGTAGGTTGGCATTTCTTTCTGCGGTAGACCAGTTGCCATCCATGGCTATAGAACCCGGTCTGTCCTGAGGGGAGAAGAGGAATCATCCCTTTTCCAAGGTTAATAGCACGTAAGTGAATGTAATGTATGCGACTGGAATTCGAACTCGGCTCTCCGATTCCTCAATCCGAGCCGCTATCCATTACTCCACCACCAGAAACAGGAAGAGAAATTTAGTACAATAACTATAATATATATTGTAGACAACAAGAAATATTTCTTATATCATACACTATTACAGGTTTTTTTATACAGTTTTTTGCACTAATAGACACTAATATAGTACACGTCTTTTATGGATCAGTGCGTCTGCCTAATATCAGTTTCACTGTCCATTCTGGCTAATATCACAGTATCTCTACAATATCCGGTGGGTCATATGATGTGTTAACTTCTGTCGACGGACAGAGAAGCTGCACCATCCTCAAAGCATCAGAGTATCTGTTTTTGTCTTCAACCCAAGCAAGGCGACAATGCCGCTAAGACGCAAAGCGTTACTTGAGGTCAAAGAGAATGTGAAGAAGTTAATGAAGAGAAAGTGCAATGAAAGTATATTATTCAGGAAAACCGAAAGCCCAATTTAAATTTCTAAAGATTGTAGGCAGCAGCGAAGCAAGAAAGATGAAGGAGTTTAAACAAGTGAGAAGTGGTAGAAAATAAACTATTAGTATGGCACTTATGGTTACATTGAAAATGATGAGACCTACCTGCCAATCTAGTAGTACACTTAAATTCATGCAGTTGAGGTACATAGGAGGAGCGCTCATAAGAACAGCTGCCATGCAAATAATTCCAGAAAAGCCAGTGAAGCCACGTCATGACAGCGAGAAAGTGCCTGAAGTCGAGATGCCAGAACTGAACAAATATCGTTATATACTCTTCTTTTGGATTTTGTTGAGAATATTGAAATATATGGTCGCTGTACCAAACCAGATCTGGCAGCAATATTTAATGCACAGATGAATATCATATGATGATTTTCTAAGGGTTTCGCAAGGCCGAAACTATGGAACCACTGAAGATCGAACTCCCTATTCAGTCGTAATTGTTCTGACGAGATAATCTTGCTAACCATAACACCGCCGCGAGGTGCCCCATGTAATTTTGTAAGCGCAGGTTAGATGTGGCACATGGCCGAACGTATCGGGCACCCAGTCAGGATCAAACTCACTATTCAGTTGTAACTGACCTAGCGAGACTAGCTTGCTAACCATTACACCATGCCGGGGTGACTCAGAGGAATAGTATACATATAAATGTGTAAGATGGATCCTGATGAGAAAAAAATGTCTAGCGCATGATAGGGAAACAAACTTCGTAGCAGCAGACCTGGCTATTAATTTAAAATAACCGTTCCACTTGATGTCAGTAGAAAACGTGAGAGCAAGAAGAGGCAATGTGCTTTTCTCGTGGAGTATAGCATCAGCCTTAGTTCTTTACGATGATGAAAGACTAGCAATGTTGTTCCGGGGGCGTTAAACTTAACAAGTTATTTCTTGCCCCAGTTAATAACTGTTTGCAGGGCGTCTTCGAGAGCAGCTGCCAAATTTGCACTGTCAAATCCATCGGACTTAATATTAAGACAGTACAAAATAGACATGTCCTCAGCATAAATACACAAAAATTTTCATGTCAATTGCTCTGTTCATACACTCACTTCATCTATTCCTTATTTTTTTTTAGTAATCATCATTTATTAATCACATTATTTCAACTGAATCTAAATACACACTATGCACCCAGGGATTGAACTCACAATCGCTACCGTGTCAAACTCATGAATCGACGTTTTAATGTCCAGATCAATACACGCCTGATGGTAAGTGTTTCATAAAGAACATCTATTGAAACATCTTTTCAAAATGAAAAGACTTTTGATAAATCACAATCAAATCAAAGTAAAATTATATTAAATGAGAGAATCGTGTCTAATTTTTCAAAATGGAACTCAAATCAAAAAGTGCATTTAAGAGAAAACAATAACACAAAAAATAAGTATATTTTCTAATTAAATCTTTGTTATTCTGATTCTTTAAAAAAAACACCGTAAAACATCTTAGACATAACATACACTGAACATGTAGTAAACAATATTTTGCAGTATATCAACCCTTTGTAATTTAAAGCCGAATCATATATTGTATTCTAGTAAGCCTTTTCTGCAAATTTGTTTTAGATAATGATTTTTCAGATACAAATTCTACTATAGCTTTGATTAGAGACTAATTCTTAAACGAAAAATGCAAAAGTTCACAGAAAGATTCATAGGACAATAAAACTTTCCCAAACTACTCACTCCTCCCCCAGTCAGCAAAAAGGAAAGGACACTCAGATGATGCGGCCATGTTTCTTCTTTCATAAAACCTAACAAAATCCATCTTACAAGAAAAAAAAATGTTCTAGGAGATTGCAAACAAAGAAAAACAGGAAAAAGATTTGAAGACAACATCCAAGAATGGAGAGCAGTGCAGGAAAGAGAATGTTGCTTGGTCTTCTAAAATGTTCCAATGGCCTCATGTGTGGTCAAGAGATAATTGAAGTATTTGTTTCTATAATAAATTAGTAATAACAACAACAACTACAGCGTTGAGGACAATAGTCCGAAAGGAAATCATTTCTGAAGCTATCATGTTAAATCCCGTTCTCTTATAAATTATTAGCAGATTTCCCCCGCTCGTTATCGCCTCGCAAAGTAAGACATATCCATTACTTGAAATCTTTGATATAAAAATTTTCAATGAACATTTCATTCATAAAGTTAATTTCTAAGCGAAGCTTAGATGTGGCACAAGGCCGAAAGTATGGGACACCTAGTGAGGATCGAAATCACTTTTCAGTCATAACTGATCTAGCGAGACAAGATTGCTAACCATTACACCACGCCGAGGTACCCACACTTCATTCATAAATTGGCTTGTTAAATCTAAAGAACGTTTTATAAATATTAGGTCCTTGTGGGAGTCAAGTAAATACCGCTATAAAGTAGAACTAGCTATGGCTACGTCAGCTTTGCGCAGGTGTTCGTTTCTCGGCCTTTGGCTGAGATTCGATCACGGCTTCGACTAGCTTGGACTGGCTTCGGCCTGGACCAGTTAAGACAAGCCATGACCAGCTTTGACTCAGCTGTGACCAGCTTGGACATGCTATAACCAGTTTTGGACCAGTCGCCCTTAGAGTGGAAACACTCGGGTCTCCCACGTTAAACGACCTTGTGTCACATCTTGACCTTGTGGGAGTCAAGTAAATACCGCTATAAAGTAGAACTAGCTATGGCTACGTCAGCTTTGCGCAGGTGTTCGTTTCTCGGCCTTTGGCTGAGATTCGATCACGGCTTCGACTAGCTTGGACTGGCTTCGGCCTGGACCAGTTAAGACAAGCCATGACCAGCTTTGACTCAGCTGTGACCAGCTTGGACATGCTATAACCAGTTTTGGACCAGTCGCCCTTAGAGTGGAAACACTCGGGTCTCCCACGTTAAACGACCTTGTGTCACATCTTGACCTTGTGGGAGTCAAGTAAATACCGCTATAAAGTAGAACTGGGGCTTTTTATTCTTAGAATTCGTGCGAAAATTGAGCTCCGATTTCGCGTGTATTCATATAGATTCCATAATATAGGCTTTACTTAATTAGATATTTTGTTTCTCTATCTCTTCAAATGTTGAATGTATAACTAATTCTCTATGAAATAAAAATAATCCTTTGTACGGAAAATAAGGACCTACTTACATCAAATCGTCTTTAAATTAAGTGGCAGCAGAAGAATTATCGTTGAACTTTTAAAAGGTAACCTTAAACATTAATTCAGTACTTAAATGCAGCGATCAATTTTGAGTTCTTCTGTAATTTATTGATGACTATCTCATTTATTACTTCCTGGCTATTGTGATGATGACCAAAGCAAGAGTCCTCCACAAGAGCTACCTTAAAATTTTAAGCTAGCTGCAATTTTGGATACTAAAAGAAAATAAGTTACTCCCCTTGAAACATGAAAGCAACGATAATGGCTAGTTTAATATATTAATATATATTTTTAACCTCGCATAGTCTGGCAACGCTGAATCTGAGCTCAACGAAAATCGTTCCCTGCGCCTAACTTTTCTAGGACTATTGAATAAATCATTGAAATCGGATAAGTGATAGCGGAGGAGTTGCTTAGACACACACACACACACACACACACATACACACGCACGTACACACACATACACTGTACTTTATATATAAGATAAGTTCTAGTTTTATGGGTTGTTGACCCCACCTATCTCGGACTTTTCGGTTAACTAAAAGAAACTCCAGTGAAATTGTAATGGTTTGGTTTGACTTGATTAACGTAATCTCGACTCATTATTGGTCAGTTAAAGTCGAAATTTAATTTCCTTTCCAGTTTTGGTAATTCATTCATTTTTTTTTTTCAAGAATGTATTACTGTCATTTCTTTAACCATGCAAATATACTGCTGCTATTTTTTATATGGAAAGGTATATTTATATTTTCATAATATTTTAACCTCAATTTTGGTGTTCATTATTTGCCCATACCTGGGACCCTAATAGGTGCTACGATTTCGGGTCCTGGTGGGTCTAGGAAGAACTGCAATTAAGAGGTGGTTTCACGAACTTCTTGCTGTCGGACATAGTTTATCGTCATACCCAGGACGAGAAATTGCAGTGCAGAACATTAACCTGTCCTAACAAAGGTAATCTCATCGAAAACAATTTTAAAAAGTACATAGTTTAAATTACTGGCATGATTTTTTATACAAACTGTTTTAATCGACTAACGACTTCTTTATAATACAGTTTTCAAACTTGAAATATAAACTGAAGCAAGAACAAAATCCCCAACGAATTGTTTATTGAATAACTAGCTGCTTGTATTGACGGCGTCTTATGACAGTTGGCGTTTAATTGAATAATCGTTTTAAAATCTGTACTTAGATAACATACTCTTAAGGATTACATTGTTCTGTCTATATTTCTGAGATGAGGTATTATGTAAATTATTTACATTTTTCGGGCTATTGTCCTCATCTTTGTCGCCATATTTATCACAAAGTTTCAGCCGTTGTACGCTCCGGCCTTTATCAGGTGGTCGGAATTTCGAACAGAATCCTTTATTTCGCTCACTGGGCTAGACTATTCTAGTTCCATGTGAGACCCCCCCCCATAGAGGAGAACATGATTAAAGACTGTGTGCACGCTATCCCGTGCAGCTGCGGCAAGGAATATAAAGGAGAGAGAGGCCCCCCTCCAAGGTAAGGCTCAAGAACACCAGAAAGCTGTAACACGAGGGGAGGTAGAAAAATCAGTCGTGGATGACCACATATGGAGAGAGAAGGGTGATCACCGTCCCCTGTTGGATTATGTTGAGATCATAGACAGGGAACACCATTGGAAAATTCGTAAACTTAAGGAATTAGCACATATGCTCGGCCACAAAAATCTCCTTAGCCGACCAAGCATAGAAATAAATACAATATGGGAACCAGTAATAAGGAGTGCCAGCGAAAAGCAATGATAACAACAAAAATCGCAATATGAGCTCTGGTAAAAACATGTATTGATAACAGCAAAAGTTGCAATATGAGCACTGGTAAAAATGGTTGCTGAAGACATTAGGTTTATAATACCCAGAAATTCATACCCAGATGTCCTCAAGGACACATAGATAAAGGCGTTAGTTAGATCCATTGACAGGACCCAAAGAGTGTGAGTTCAATACCCGGTTAAGGTGGTGGAGAACTTTGAGAGGGAAATTAGCAGGAGATAACTAATAACTGATATCCATCAAACATGGCACAAACTAGAACAGTCTACCCCAGTGAGCGAAATTCCAAGGTACAACGTTCGAAACGTTGTGATAAATATGGCGACAAAGATGAGGACAATAGTCCGAATAATGTAAATAATGGATTATATTATCTTTCATTTATATCATACAATTTATAAAATCAGGTCATTTCTTTCTTCTTTCATATACGATCGTGGTTCTCCACAATCCCGTCTTTTATGACAGTCTAAATAAAATTTGGCTCTTTATAATTATCGGAAATAATGAAAAATAGACTTACGTGGGTGATGCGGCGATGTCGACGGGGAAGTCCCAAGGCGTGAACTCCTCATTCTACTCCTCTTTAGTAGCCTTCTATTTAGATTATGTTATTAAAAAAAAAAACGTTTCACTTCATACTGGAGATGCATTTTGGCCGACAGCTAAACAAGTTGTTATTATTATTGTCTGCTATCGCTGTGGTAATCCTGACCCTAGCGGAGAGGCTCGCAAAAGAAGGACGTTTTCTTTTGCAACCCGTTCATTCACTATTTCTACGCTGATCTTTACAGTCGAATTCATTTTCAACATAATCACTCTTCATCATTGATCTGCCGTCCACTCACTCATACTCGTTGTTTCAACTTTTTCATGATTTCAGTAAATCCAACAAGTGTTAAATTTGTTCGGGCTTCGTTTAAGTTTCCACAAATTTCGTCTCCTTCTTTCACATTGAAAACATAATTTTTCCTGGTCGGACTTATTTTTCTTAAAATTTACCCGTTGTTCGTATATTTTATCCGTTGTAGTCTTAGGTTTCATCCTAATAACCTCTCTCTCTTCTTTATCTGATAGGGCATTGTCTAGCATTCACTGTCATACTGAAGTTTAGATGCTACATACACTTAAGCGATCTTTGTTTCAATCCATATGTAGGTATTTTCGTTATTATTTTTATGCCTCATTGGTTTATGTGATGATTTAATTTTCACATCTTTTTGGGCTTCCGTAAGTGAAACTGTTCTCTCAAGTGGCAAACCGCTAATGGATTGAGTTGGATATTTTCTAATTGATCGCCTTAGCTCTAATTTGAAATGATGATCCTCTTACTGTTTTGGTCTCCTGATCCAGTTTTCTTCTCTGCTGTTCCCTCTTTTTATGTGACAATTTTCCCATCGTCCTTCAGTAGATCATCCGGATTTTCTTATGATCCTCGTGTTACTGAAACAGATTTAATGTAAGAAGAGGGTGTAAAAAATGCAGATTTTGATATAAAATAAAGAAAAAGTTGAGGTTCGATTTCATAAGATTAAGATTGTAGCGACCGAGAAAGCATCCCCTCAGGAGTATGTTACATGAAGTAACGGTTTTGGGGAAGAAGCTATCCAAAGGGAACTTATTTCTTGCTAATAGAAACAAAGAGAATGTGGAAGACAAATGGCTGACTTAGCTGTAAAGGTCTAACTGCGGAAACTAATGTATGTAGGTTTTCAGAACATTTGCCATGGAAATAGCTATAGAGAGTAAGATAGACTTGTGACTTGTTATCTGTGGGAATGTTCTTTATAGGGTGGAATGTAATGTATCATTCGCAAGGCGCTTTTGAACTCTACCAAGGCTGGAAGGTGATGGCTGTACGGATCCAGCCCAGATATGGCAGCAATATTCGACTTTTGGTCTGGAGTGACTCTTGTAAAGATAAAGTATAGCAAGAGTCGGGCATTTCCTCGAGTCGTACAAAGAAGAGACCATTTTATCAGCATCTTTAGCGATGGACCATAAGCCGGCTGTAACAGCAAAATTGTCCAAATCATGTTGCAGAATAATTAACCACCCCACAAAATGTTTAATATCCCAAAAAAAAAAAACAAAAAAAAAACACTGAACTAATTGAGTTTCTTTTTGACAGGTTTTCAGATATTTAACAATCTTGATAACTTTTTGTCATAAGAATCACTGAAAAAACCCTTTGAGTTATTCAACTAGAAATAGAACAGGTTCAAATCATTTTGTGTTAGCTCCAGTATTCCCAACTGAGCAATAATGAGAGGAAAAAGATCGCTCACGCTTTCGGTAATGGCGTCAATAATCATACTCTGGCTTCCGTCTTCAACGTCTATTCAAGATCCATCATGATAACTGTGCATAATTTTAAAATAAAAGGGAAGAGTATAGAGGAAAATTGGATCAGGAGGTCACAACAGGAAGAGAGATCATCGTTTCGCTAGCCTATTTCTATTTCCATGGCAACTATCCAGATGAGTTTTGTTCTTTGATTCTATCCGTCCTGACCTATACAGCTTGGACACACCACCATATTTCCTCCACGGAGTCAAAACATCCTCATTCCTCTGTGTCTCAAATTATACTAAAAATTTCCATTCACAAAGATTTTGTTTTCCCAAACTGCTACTTTCTGGAACATACGCATGCGTAGATAAATCCCTTAACGCAACAATCATAAGCTCTTCAGGTCAAGGGTCAATTGTTATCTATCACCATTATCGACATAATATTCATTGCTTACCCACCTATTTCATTCTTATGACACATCTTATCACACAACAATTTAATAGTAACCCTCTATCATGTGTCGCTCAAGTCCAGTACAGAGTGAATCCTTATATAAAAATAAATAAATATATAATCGATTTCACAATAATAAATACGAATGTACGTATATATAAATGAATAATAATTATAAGTTTCTTTCTCTTTGTATAATACGAATTCATTGTTTTTTTTTCTTTTAAATATAACACTTAAGTTCGATTTTTTGTTAAACGAAACAAACCTCCAAATATTACGTCGAATTAATGTAGTTTATATTTGGATATACAATTATTTTCGGTGATACAATTGAAGATTCTTACATGATAAATTAATTTAGGAAAGTTTTACGTAGGTTGAGATTTGATCGTTAGAAAATTAAATTTGTTGATTCTGTTATCCGTTAAAGAAGAAAGAATTTATTGATTAATTAAACAACAATCGAGAACAGTATTCTCATTACAATTGATTAATTTGTTTAAATTGAATTCCTTCGGCATTATAGATTTCCAATGACGCATAGTATATATTTTACGAAATTTTAATTTAGCTTAAAATGATTACCATTTTTTAAGTTACATTTTCTTTTTAACACATTTAAAGTCTTATAGCTTTCTTTTGAAATAACATATTTAACTGAATATCCTTTGAATTTGGGGGATAAGGAGTCACTTTTTACTGTCGGCCGAAGGTACATATCTTCGTTTTTTTTTTATAACAACGTCTCTGCTGTTGTGCCCGAGGTGGGAAATAATACGCCACCCCCCAAAACCGAACGAATATTTCTGAACTCTGTCAATTCTGATAAGTGAAAACTGGGCAAACTCGGTCCAGATTATGACAGCATTATCATTTTTTTTATCTAATTTGACTCTTGGGAAAGGACTTACGGACACATCACGTCAAAACACTGGTTCTTGTGTTATCTGCAAAGTTAAGCAACGCCGAGCTTGGTTAATAACTAGATGGGTGACCGTTTTGGAATACCAGTTTCTATACTGGATGTGCGGATAAGTTTAATGGGTAACAGCTTGGAACTGGATGTCGGAGAAACGAATTCCAGTTCCAGATGGGTCCGTTAAATTCACATACAAAGTTGGGAAAGGTTATTGTTGTATAGGTATAAAGTGTCGCTGCCGACACTTGAGTTTGAACATAGATAGCCAGTTAGCAAACACAGGCGATCCCATTATTGAATTAAGTAGATCACCTGACCATAGACAAAACTCAGGTAATGATTTTCCAAGCGTAGCTTAGATGTGGTACAAGGCCGAAAGTAAGGGGGCACCCAGTGAGGTTCGAACTCACTCTCAGTCGTAATTATTCTAGCGAGACAAGCTCGCCAACCATTACACCGCCTTGAGGTGCCCAAGACGAAACGCATATATGGGAGGTAGCGTGTGTCTAATCGATCGCTAATTTTAGTCTGCTGTATTCATTATACTCTTTCTCTATTTGGATGACTATACGGGTTACTATTCGAGCGAGTATTATCGAGCAAGTACTATTAGTGCGAGTGTGATTCGAAGTCGTCTGAAACCAGCATTGTTCATCGGTGTTACCATAGTTTTAACTGCGATTACAAAGTCTCTACTACAACGAGTATTAAGAAAGCGACAACTAGTATTTATTGACATCACAGAGTGTCAAACGAGTATTAGTTGGCACCACAAAAGTGGTCAGTGTTCATTGACATCATAAAAGTTATGAATTTGCCATTTATCTATGAAGCTGTTAGTGAATTAGCCAGACATGCCTCAGGAAGTCATTATTATCACTAAATATTCTTAATATCTAAAAATATTTTCTGTCTTTTTAAATATTTTAAATTATCTACAAATATGTTAAATTATCTACAAAAGCTTGAGAAGCCATAAAATACAAATCAGTCAATATCTTGTATTGATAGAACAAATTGAGCTGAAGTCAAGTACTTTGTAAAAGGGCACCAGAAAATGACCATTCTAAGAAGTGGTCAAATTTTAGTATAGAGAAGTGAAGAACTGAAGTAGCCAAGCAACAACACCCCAGGTGATATGTGAAAAATATATTAGGTTGGTGCAAAAATAATATCGTTTTTTGACGTTCAACTTCAATAGAAAAACGACATTATTTTTGCACCAACCTAATACTTCAATATATGGATAACTTGTAAAAGTGTGTGAATTACTTGCAAAAACAATTCTAATTGTTGGTTAAATTGTTACGCTTTAGTGGAACCTAGAGGCGGTGTAGTGGTTAGCGCGCTTGTCTTGCTAGAATAATTACAATTGGGTAGTGCGCTCGATCCTCTTTGGGTACCCCGTACTCTCTATGGATTATTTAATGTTAAAGTCTAAATACTTTGAACTCTATTGTTTCAAGTAAATATATATTGAATGTCTTCAATTATAGATAATATGTATCGTTGGTTATTTCAAACATTCCCCGTATACAACTTAAATAGATCTCACACCATTGCGATTGGCTGTTGGTCAACTTCCAATCAAATGCGTGACAGATGGGCATGGTTTGTCTAATATAAGTCAGTGTCTGCAGGCTGCTAATTTCGATGTTGGGGGAGGCGCATCAGAGACTGATCAGCTCTGATGCGGTCGATTTGGCGAGGGGGAGTATGATGTTTGAAAGACTCGTAACTGCCCAATGACCCAATTCAGAACATCACTGACAACGCCATCTAGCGCTAAAAGCGTATATTCAAAGTACATAAAAATGTATCGTTATTATCTTACTATATGAATGTATTATTATACTTTCATAGTGTTTTGCTTTTATTTAAGTTTCACTATTTTCGCTGCTGGGACCCTAACAGGTGCTATCACCCCGGGTCTGTGTGGACCTGGGAACAACATACATTAAGGGATGGTTCCACGCTCCACAAAAATTCAATCTTCCGATCAGAGGCATTGCTGCCGGATGTAGTTCATCGTCATGTCCAGAACTAACGGTAATTGTACACGTCGTTATGACATCAAGAGGCCCAAGCGGAAACTGTTGTATATACGAAATCAAATTCCTTCTGTTTAAATGGCAAAACAACTTAATATAAAATTTCCCAGACAAACTTCAATTATTAAGTTGGTGCAAAAATAATGTCGTTTTTGACGTTGAGAAAACGACATTATTTTTGCACCAACCTAATACAATTTAAAGGTCGCCATTACTAATAATCCTGTCTTTTCCTATCTCGACACTAGTACTGAAGCTAATTTCATCAAAAGTTTAAATTAATACGTTTAACGTTGAACGATTTGAAAGATATAAACACGGATTAAGCATATTATATTTATCAGTTAAGTATATTGGTACTGATGTTACTATAGAAATGTAAGCAAAATGATGTTACTAAAGAAATCTATGCAAAATGATTTTACTCTAGATATGAAAGCAAAATGATTTTACTATAAAACAAAAGGAAAATACCTGAACTGCATTATCAATGATTAAGAATTATCTGCCTATATGTCTGAGATAAGATATTGTAATTATTTACACTATTTACATTGCTCGGACTGTTGTCCTCATCTTTGTTATATTCACGACGTTTCGACAGTTATAGGCAGCAGATTTCTTCAGGGGTTTGGAATTTCGAACCAAACATTTTATTTCGTTCACCGGGATATATTGTTCTAGTTCCACGTGCCATATATAATTTATCTCCCTTTTAAACGAGTTGCTTTTTTTTTTCAACTCTGCTGTAGCCAGGTATTGTACACACAACTCCTTGAGTCAAGTCACTAGTTTCAAACAAGGCTTACGCTTCACTGGACCATATGCTCTTAAGGCCAGAGCGTACAATGGTCGAAACGTCGTGAATATGGCCTCAAAGATGAGGACAAGAGTCCGAATAATGGAATTAGTATAAATGATTAAGAAATGATTCAAACATTATTGACTTAAAAATTGACATAGTATTTGTGTAAATTAAACGCATCGGTGATAAATAGTTTTACTAAAGATTAATTTGACTAACCTAAATTTGGTTTTCCATGATTAAAAAACAATTTATGTTTAAGAACACAATGCGTCTATTATAGGAATGCATTAAATTTCTATAAATATTTTCATGTTAATTCTTCTGATGAGCTTTCCACTTTCTTACCTGGGACATTAAGGGCAGTACTAGATTGAAGACAGATCATTTTACAGCTAATATGGTTAGATGTAACTGTAAACTTTACAGTAACATTATCCTTTCTAGTATTTCCCCCTTGTAGAAGTGTTTTAAATGCAATGACAATCGTTATATTCGGTGTTCTTGAATTCGTGTTCTTTAAATGTTTCTCTCCTTAATAATGTTTTACTTTTTATCATATTATCTCACATGCAGTATCCCCTTTCGTCTTAGTGGTTTTATTGCTTTGCATGGATTGAAATGATTTCAAAAACGCAACCCCATAACCCGATCCGATTTGGACGAAAACTGTTTAACAAAATAAGCGAATTATTTTAACAATGTTCGATGTAATCTGGATTTCCGGATATATTTTCAAGAAAAAAGAAATCAATCTAAACGAAAAAGAGATCACTTGATAATTCTAATCAGATTAATATTATAAAAATGAAAAGTCGTTCACTCACCTGACAATGGTGTCGATTGAAGGAACAAAAATTAAATATAGGTGATTTTCGTATCTAATTAAGTAATTAAAAATATGTTGAAATTTTTTTAACGATTGGATTACTCTTCAACTAAAGTTTTTCTTTTTGCTGTATACACACACACACACACACACACACACGCACGGGCATATATATATATATATATATATATATATATATATATATATATATATATATATATATATATGCGTGTGTGTTTTCTTTAAATAACAGATATACTATGTCTATTTGTTTGTTTTTTTTATAATAATCCTTTCTCGTTCACTAATTATCTTCTTGTTAGATTGAAATTCATTTCGGAAGGCGCCATAGTTCTTATTAACCCAAGTACTTTCCATCTCATCCAAAATCATGTCCAGGAAGGAACTGCGAAGACAGACTGTGATATAATTATTTTAAAATTAACCGTTGTTGTTACAATGCTTTGTAAACAAGCGTTCCCAGTGCAAGGGCGATAACCAGAATGTTATATTGGAAATTGATAAATACCTAAAAGTTACTAAATGTTAGTCAAAACCAAATACATTTTAAAACATTGCTACTATACTCGTAATAAAATACGTTGCCAAGAAGATAATTAGAGAACTTGAAAGGATTATTATAAAAAATAAATAGACATACGATATCTATATTATTTAATAAAATATATTTAAATGAAGAGACACTGCCTAAATGCACACAAACACCTCCCACACACACAGAATTATTTTAATATATTTTATTATTATACATTATTTACATAAAAAAAATATTTAAGTAAATGCTCTGTTTATAATAAACAGTATTAAGAACATATCTGTAAAGCGTATCTGTATTATAAACAGATCATTGCTTCAATATTTGTGTCAATATAAATAATGTATAACAATAAAATTTATTAAAAATAATTGTGGGACTTTGTCCATTTCGTAGTGTATGACGTCATTTATTTACATTTAGATAGGCTTTGAACAGATAAGAACGTTCGAGAGAAATCATGGGAAATTGTAGTTTAAAAGCAGTAAAATCGACTGTGCTAACCAGACGCTTCTCTGTAACTAATCTGATATAGCACGTCAGTCTATATGACGGTTCCATGTAGGATACAGGTTCGATTCCTGTTGGAGGACGCATATTTTCTATGAAAATATATCGGACGTTCAGATAAGTAAATAAGTACTTAATACTGTTTATTATAAATAGAACATTTACTTAAATATTTGTGTCTATATAAATAACGTATAATAATAAAAAAAATCCGTTGCACTTCTCGCTAGAGTAGATTGTTCCATGGGCCAGGTTTAGTAGATATCAATTAATTCCCACTCTAAGTTCTCCACGAGGTATTGAACTCACACTCTTTGGGACCCGTCTAATCTAACTAACGCCTTTATCCACTGTGTCATTTGTCTTTGAAGACGTCTATGGTCGAATTTCTGGGTATGATAAACCTAATGTCTTCTTTTTTACCATTACTTATATTGCAATTTTTACTGTTATCATTTTTTTTTTTTTTTACCAGAGCTCATACTGCAATTTTTGATGTTATTATTGCTTTTCTCTAACCACCTGAAGAAGGCCGGAGCGTACAATAGTGTGGTAAATATGATTATAAAGATCTAGGATGATAGCAATATAAATAGTGTACATAATACCTCATTTCAGAAATATCGACAAATACGAAATACTCTGAGCTACGCGAGAAATCATTTTTAATTTTTAATTTTGCTCCGTTTTTGAAATGAAATATTTGATTTTAATTACTCGTTATGATTGTTTTTTTTCTTTTTTATACGTCCTGGGTACGACGATGAACTACATCCAACAGCAAGTCCTAGGATCAGGACATATATACATATAAAAAGTTTATATATATATATATATATATATATATATATATATATATATATAGATATATATATATATATATATATAGAGAGAGAGAGAGAGAGATAGATAGATAGAATTTGTAGGTCTGATTAATTGAATCGTGATTATGATTCCAGTGTAATAAATTATAACCATGGAATATTAGTGTTTGAGCCTTTTATATTACATTCTTTCTCTGTTTTGGACATTGAGCTGTCCCTGGATTTTATCCTCCTGGAAATTTATATATATATATATATATATATATATATATATATATATATATATATATGGTGCAGTTCAATTTATATTACAGTGAATCATTCATACAAAAAGTAGATTAGTAATGTTAATGATATAAAATGGCGAAATCCTTTCGCAAACAAAATTTTAAAATTACATTAACCTACAAATCACTCGAATAATGTTATGATTCTTGTTTCTAGTACTTATATTCTGTATGAGGTCTTTTCTTAATAGACAAGTACTTTCAACTCTACATTCAGTCATCCTCAGGCAGGGGATTTTTTTTTGTTTTTAGTAAAATCCAATTAGCATCTGGGACAAAAATAATTAAATGCGAATCGAAATATGTTTTTTTGAAATGTGTTATTCTTAACGGATAGAAACATTTGGAGCGTGCAGTCGCGACGCTAATATTTTAAGTTTTTTAAAATTTAAGACAGTGCGTTTTTTTAATAATATGGCAATTTGAGAACTTTTTGTTAAAGTGGTTAATATCAGGGATAGAGCGTAAATGAATATAAAGGTTTAAGTATCCTGAAGATTGTGCTTAAGCACTAAACAGACTATAGACGTTCGTTTTTTTACTTATTGATGCCATCCTAGTGAGGAGGCAACCCGAGCATTGGAAATTTCCCCAAACCATACCATGGAATGAACCAAGCCTTGTAATAGTAATCCCGTCCGAGGTTTTAGAGCATAGTGACCTCGTCGAATGTTGATTAGGCGCCATATAGTGCGCTCTATCCCAGAAATTGTAATTAAAGTCCGTTCGGCAGGGTTAAATTGTACAGTTCCAGTTAGTTATTGAACAAGCAGATATGTGCCTGTGAATGCGTTTTAAACAGTGATTGACTATCCGACAACAGTGTCTGCGTGCATGTGAATAAAAATTGCGGAGTATATATGAATATAAAACTGAGACACTTTACTGTAGGCATCTAATATTCAATAGAGCTCAATAGATTTTCTTCCATCTATTTGCATATAAAGTGGTGACAAAATGCATTTCTTTTGAAATTCATCAAATAACAAAGTATTTCCGCTGATGAAACCTCATATGGTATGCCTTTGGGGTTGTTATTCACAGAACCAAGGAATTTATTAATGTAGACAATCTTGGTATTTATTCCTCGTTTCGTTCGTTAATCTCTGCATGAACATTCACATAATTTGCAGTGCGCAGTTATTTTCGAAAATTAGCTTCACTTGGCGGACAGTTAATTTAACAGATTTTCACTTTTTGATATATGACCACGAGGTATTTGAGTAAAAATGTAATTGAAAGAAAAACAATATCTATCTATCTATCTATCTATCTATCTATATATATATATATATATATATATATATATATATATATATATGTGTGTGTGTGTGTGTGTAGTCATCCACATAAAAGCCTATTGCGCTGTATCACAGCTCATCACTATTCCTTGTCATCCACTTGCTTCAATCCGGGTTCGACACTCGATGGATTTGGCATTAATCTGAGATTCTACACCTAAACCTACAGTACACGGCAGAAAAATTGATCTTTTAGAGTATTATATACGTGATGTATACAAATACCAGTAGCCAAGTGTGCTCAATTCATAATTGAAGAGCGATGTGATACCAGCAGGAGCAGCCAATGTTTTGAAATATTTATATAAATACATATATATATATGTTGGTGCGTGCATGTATGTGTGTTTAATATAGAATAATAAATCTCCACAAAGATTTTAGAAATTTTACAAACGGAAAAACGTTTCATTCAAACGAAAGAAAGAATTGTGTTGCTATCTTGTGTATACTTAAATATTAGTAAAGTACTATGATTCATTATTTAAACAGACACAGAAATTTATTTCTATCGTTTTGGGATCGCATGAAGCCTAGAAAGGGGAAACACGTAACTAAAACTAGTTTCAACCTTTTTTTTTCTATTTGTTATATATATATATATATATATATATATATATATATATATATATATATATATATATATATATCATAATTAAGGAATTCATCAAGTCTAGAAGAAACCTATATATATATAATGAGAGTTTTTTATATACACAAAACCCTTTCAGAAAAAAATAAAAAATAAAATAAGAAGATTAATAAATCTCCATAGACAATTAAACAGACTAGACGATGTCATCTTCCGCTTTAAATTTAGACAACCTAACCTTACCCTGACTTGACGTCTGTGAATGTAACTGAGATATTGATACAAATTATAACACCTTACGCCCCTTTTCTTTAAACAATTGCTCTAGCCGTTACCATAGTAATTTTAATTTCAATATTGAATATCCTTATAAAACACTATCGGCTGGGTCACTGTGGAGAACTTGTTTGATGGTGAAAGACCTGTAAAAGCATCAAAGAGATGTATTTCCCGAATATATATATATATATGTGTGTGTGTGTGTGTGTGAGCGCGTGCGCTTGTGTGTGTGTGCGCGTGTGTGTATGTGTAATATCATATGTATATAATTTCTCATGTGATCAGTTTGTTTTTTTTTTCAGTACGTAAATTATATAAAATCTGTCTAAATGCTATATTTTTCCGAACGCTTTCGGCTGTACATTTAGCCATTTTCGTGGATTAAATATATTGACTGATAACTGGAAATAGATTGTTGGGTGTATGTATTTAGTATTATAGAATGTTTTGTTTTTAAAACACAGTCAAAATATTGTGTCCATGTTCATAGTTGATATTATTGAGGGTTCGATTTTTCATTTTTGTTTTTATATAATATATCTACTGAAAAGAAAAAAAAGAAAAGATCACACGAGCAGCGGCTAAGGGTCAAAAAGCAGTCGTGGCTCTTGGGGCACTGTTCCGAGGTTACTTGAGTACTTGGATGAATATCCCTGCGGAACTGAGTGAGAAGCGGCGCTGTGTGGAGTCTAGTTTATGCCTTCTTTGTTACCATGGTACAGTTGGTATAACGTGTGCATTGTATCGAAACGGTCCGGGTTCAATTCTCGCGAGGGGATGCGCTGCTGAGGAGTCCAGTGCATTCTTCATTCTGTTGAGGATTATTCTAGGCTCGACGAATTACTATATGATTAGCCTAAATCCCCAAAATAATTATATACATATATATATATATATATATATATATATATATATATATATATATATATATATATAAACATTAGTTCCATTTCATCCTCAAGCAATTCGCTTGAGGATGAAATGAAACTAATGTTTTTAATTTAATTACAAAATCTTACCTTCCATTTTTAAAACCTAGTTAGAACTGTGTAGCTAAAGAACTATATTTTAAATCAGTTAATATATATATATATATATATATATATATATATATATATATATATATATATATATATATATATATAACACTAATGATTTCGGATACGTTATTGTCATTATCATTATACTCGTATGACTTTTATCTGTTTCCATGACATATTTCCGAAATCTTTGCCTCCAGAAAGTAGGCAGAATTAATGAAAAACATAATAAACTACATACCATTATTTTCACTTTTATCCCTTTCAGCATCGTTGTTATTTTGAGTAAAAGGATTTTACTTACAGGAAATCCTCAAATACGATTTATATACATATTGTTAATCACTCTTATTGCTATACACCGCCATCTTGTTTGAAAGCTATGTTGCACAGCCCAATAGCAAATGAGATTGTCAACGATGTTTAAACACATCAAAATCGTGTAACTGATTATTTTTATTCAGTTCTTTATTCACTTGAAGAAACCTATATATACCTATACATATGAATGTATCTGTGTTATATGGCTTTCGGAAATACTTAATAAAAAGTTAAAAGTCTGGTATCGGTTAGGAGTGAAAGATTATGACATCGTTTTTTAATTTATCTTTTGTTCGATTTCTGGTGAATTTGGTGGCGGAGGATTATTTTCTAATGATATAGGCATAGGAAATACATATATATTACAATAGATTGTATGACGCATTTTCATTTTTTTTCTTTCGTTAAGGGAAGTAAATATATTTTATGGAAGGCCAGCGAGTTGAAACGAAGTTATGGAATACTGAAGCAATTTCCCTGCTCACAAAAGATCGGGACATTTATCTAAACCATAATGTAAACGGCATAGAGTTTTCATTATGATAATTTGTATTGAAGTTAAGAGATTTTTATGGCAGAGCAGCTAGAAATTAAACGATTTAAGTGACTTCAGAATTAATGCTCGTCTTTTCAGATGTCTTTCAAATGAGTTTTTTGAGTTGAGCCTCCTGAGATGAGTCTTTTGACATGAATGTTTTCAAATTAGTCTTTGGAGAGGAGTCTTGTCAGACGACTCTTTTCAAAAGAGTTTTTGAGATTTTTTTCTCACGAGACGAGTTTTTTCACAAGTGTCTTTTGAGATGAGTCTTTGAGATGCGTATTTTCAAATGAGTCTTTTCAGATGAGTCTAGTCTGGCAAATATTTTCAGATGAATCCGTTGATATGTGTCTTTTCAGAAGGGTCTTTTCAGTTGATTCTTAGAGACGGGTCCTTTCAGATGAGTCTTGTCGTACGATTCTTTTCAGACGAGTCTTACAGACTAGTCTATTTAGTTGTGTCTTTGCAGATCTGTCTTTACAGCCGTGTCTTTTCAGTCGTGTCTTTAGAGACGAGTCTTTTCAGTCATGTCTTTACTGATGTGTCATTTCAGTCGTGTATTTACAGACGAATCTTTTCAGTCGTGTCTTTACAGACAAGTCTTCTCGGTCGTGTCTTCTCAGTCGTGTCTTTGCAGACGAGTCTTTTCAGTCGTATCTTTACAGGCAAGTCTCTTCAGTTGTGTCTTAACAGACGTGACTTTTCAGTCGTGTCTTTACAGACGAGTCTTTTCACTGGTGTCTTTACAGACGAGTCTTTTCACTGGTGTCTTTACAGACGAGTCTTTTTAATCGTGTCTTTACTGACGAGTTTTTCAGACGGGCTTTTAAAGGTTAGTCTTTTCAGTCGTATCTTTACAGACGTGTATTTTCAGTTGTGTCTTTTTAGACGAGTCTTTTCAATCGTGTCTTTACAGACGAGTTTTTCAGTCGTGTCTTTACCGATTCATTTCAGTCGTGTCTTTACAGACGAGTCTTTTCCGTCGTGTCTTTACAGACGAGTTTTTCAGTCGTGTCTTTACAGACGGGTTTTTCATCCGTGTATTTACAAACGAGTTTTTAATTGTGTCTTTACAGAAGTGTCTTTACAGTCGTTTCTTTAGAAGCGAGTTTTTCAGTCGTGTCTTTATAGACGAGTCTTTTGAGTCGTGTCTTTACAGATGGTCTTGAAACGAGTCTTTTCAGACGATTACTACCATGTTTGGTTTTTTAACCGCTTTCATTTCTTCATCTTTCATCGAACTTCCATCATTTGCATTCATTTTCTTGACCGACTTCTGCATTTTCATGAATCTGCATGAAATTCGGATTATATCCTGTTATCGTTGATTTTATCACAAAGAAGATTATACCGTCTGATAAAGACGTAATTTTTTCATTAATGGCGAGATAACAAAAAAACAAACTGTATCTCTCGTCAAGAAAAAACAAATATTTTCAAAAATTGAAAATGGTCATTTCGTCATCTTATCCGCGGTCATTTCAATTAACCTGCAAGAACGAATAATCTTAATGGGTAAAATGGAGTCATGACAAAATCTGATATTAATGTTCGGCGTAGAGTCCTTAACAATAATTACGATGACGACACCGATTAATTAAGTTGACAATTACATTCAAGTAAAATATTCAGCAGATATTTACAAAGTTAAGATTAATCTGATAATCGATTAAACCGAATACGAACAGAACACGCGCAAAGTGTTTCATATTAGCATGCTAAATATCCCTCTAACTAATATTTCGGAAACAAATAACAGGAGGCTTTACTAAATTAAAATCTTCACTTCATATTGGAGTGTGCAGCTTGTATTTTATATCATAAACGCACAATTTATACAAAGAATTAAATAGCAATAGCTCCCGCCAAAAAAATATTCATCTGTCTTTCGGTGTACATATATTTCGTCCTAATTTTTACCTATTTCTGGGAACATTACCCCCTGAAGGTGACAATTTGAAATTGTTGAAAGCGCTTGGCATGTGTCTTCCATCTGACAAAAAATCAAATATAACGATCTTATTATTCAAAGATTTGATAGTAAGTTAATGTCTCATTAAGTTCTGTTAGCGAAGTGATTTCGCCATTAATCACATCAATATTGCTATTTAATTCTTTGTATAAATTAATTCTTTATGAGAGGCTTTTCTAAATTAACATCTTCACCTTAATGGGATCTCCCGCTGGAAGGAGTTAAAACAATTTAAATTCTATTTTCTTACAATTATGTTCGCTGAAAAGTATATTCTCGGCGGACTTTCGATATTCCAAAGATCGGACTGAATTAGGGAAATGTAATCGATAGTGAAGCAAAACATAGTATTTTGATGTATTAAATAAATTCGTCCTTCAGATGCATAGAGGCGGCTGCATTCACTAGATCTTACGCCTTGCTCGTATACCTTCAAATATTTAAAAAAGAACTATATAATTTGTAATGTATGGCACGATACATAGGAATACACACACACACACACACACACACACATACATATATATATATATATATATATATATATATATATATATATATATATATATATATATATCCGATGCAATGAGAAAGAAAGTAATAATTCAAAACGTTCACAGTATTAATCCAAAAGAGGGTTCGATATCGATAATAGAGCGATAATTATTTATTATAATTTTATTATGTAGACAAAAAAAGTTTACTCACTACAAAGATGCAACTACGTTTCGGTGCATTTTAACTGCACCTCCACGGGTGCATTTTCGGTTCTCACCCGTCGAGGTGCAGTTGATATGCACCAAAACAAAGTTGCATCTTTGTAGTCAGTTAACTGTTTTTCTTCTATATAATAAAATTATAATATATATATATATATATATACATATATATATATATATATATATATATATATATATCCAGGTAAGATGAGAAAGACTAGAGTACAATTCCAAAGTTTGCAACATTTAATTTAAAAGAGGAGTCAATAGACAGTAGAGCGATATTCTTTATTTTAGGATATTACACCGAAAAACATATCAAAATCGATACGCCACTGCAGTCATGTTTCGATGCGTATCAATGCATCTACTCAGGCGATTGTAAATTTTCGAAACACACACACACACACACACACACACACACACACACACACACATATATATATATATATATATATATATATATATATATATATATATATATATATATAATTATTTATTAAAAAATATGATTCCAACACGCTACATAAGAGTTTTCATATTTCAAAACAAGAGCCTAAAACTTCAATATAATTATTTGAATTAAATTGAATTAAAGTACTAACCGAAAATTTTTTGGAATAACTTATTTCTGAAGTTTACGTGTTTTATAAGCATCATCATTATTGAAATCAAAATTTCTATGGTAACGGCTAGAGCGATTGTTTAAAGAAAAAGGGGCGTAAGGTGTTAATAATTTGTATCAATATCTCGGTTACATTCACAGATGTCAAGTCAGGGTAAGTTTGGGGTGTCTAAATTTAAAGCGGAAGATCACATCGTCTAGTCTGGTTAAGTGTCTATGGAGATTTATTTATTTTTTATTTTATTTTTTATTTTATTCTGAAATGGTTTTGTGTATATAAAACTGTCGTAAGGCACTAACATTTGTTTTTTGACGACTTCATAAAGGGTTTTCTTTTTATGTAGGGCATTTAAACTATTTATTAGGACTATGGAATTTAAAAATTATTTTATTGTTTGTTTGTTTTATGCTAATTATTCAATGCAAAACTTTGATGATATCAGTAAAAACCGTTAACTCATGTCTATTGTTTAATAGATTTTTATTATTTAGAAACTTAATCATGTGTAGTTTTTCATGTGTAGTTTTTCACACAGACACACACACACACACACACACACACACATATATATATATATATATATATATATATATATATATATATATATATATCGCGTGTAACACCAAAATAGTCCATGTTTTAGATTAAGCTTTAAAACGTCATATCTTAGAAACCATTAATGATATCTTATTGGAATTCTCCGAGGTTTTTTATAACACTACTGGACACTACATTGTGTTGCAGCCAAATCCGACACTTGACAAAAAAGAAAACGAAATAGGCAATAAAAACAAAAGTTGTATATGCAGAGACCCGGTAGCAACAGTTAGAGGTACAAACTACATTATTTTTCAATGTAACCGCCGACGGCGGCGACGACGACTATATCAAGGCGAGCGGGAAATGAGTCACACGCTTTGGCGACCATGTCTTTGTCCATAGCGGCGAACGCCTTCACGATGGCAGCCTTCAGAGAGTCGACCGTGTTGTGGGCGTGCCTGTTGGTCTTGGCCTCGATCACGCTCCAGACGAATTAGTCAATAGGGTTGCAGTCGGGTGAGGAGAGCGGCCACAATTCCGGCAACCAATGGTGAGAAACATTGTTGAGCAGCCACGCCTGGGTCGTCTTGGCCTTTTATGCAGGAGCGGAGTCCTGCTGGAACATGTAGGGGTGTCCGCTAGCGAGCTAGTCCATCCAGAGCTTCACCACGCTCATCAACACCTCCTGGTAGAACTCAGCGGTGACTCTCTGATAGCTTAAAAGACGTTACTCCCATCCTGGGTATGACGATAAACTACATACTGCAGTAAGGCCTCTAATCGGGAGGCTTTGAAGAGCGGGAAAGCAGCTCTTAATTGCTATTTTTCCCAGGTCCATTCTAACCCAGGGTGGCAGCTCCTTCAGGGTCCGATCTATGGCCAAATAGTTAACCCCCAAATTTTTATAGCAGAAATATCAGTAATATATTTTCATAGTAAAAAAATATTAGCAGAAATATATTTTTGTAAGACAACAAAAAAATTAGCTGGAATATATTGTTGTAAAAGAAATTACTATTTCGGCATTAAATAACTGATAAGGATTTGATATTCAGCTAAACAAACAAAATACGTTTCTTCCCGTATTATTTTGGTATTGATTAGTACGAATCTCAATTCGCTTAATACTAAGAGCCTTTCATGCACTCGAACTACGCATGCGCCGAATTTTGTGAAATGGCAAGATTTTTTATTCGGTGATGAATTTGGTGTTGCTGAATTTGAAGTTGACAAAAATAAAGATAAAATCGTTTTTACATGGACAGAATGAAGCAGTAGATATATAAATAATAATATAATATAAAATAACTCGTAACTCTTGGACTCGTCATACTAAATTGATACTATTAATGACGATAGTACGCTTTAAGAAAGCTTTATTCAACTAAGAATATAATGTTCGAGTATAGTGAACTTTTATAGTCCCAGTAAACAGAAGTGAGTAATGAAACAATGGGAGACCACTCTTGCTATATTCATAAGAACTATATCTATCTGTATAATACTAAAAGCATGTGATTGTGTGTGTGCTTGTGTGGTGTCAATGTCCGGAGCGTAATGACTTACGAGTTGTTTATAGAGTAAGTACATTTATTTTAACTTTCTTCAAACAAACATTTTTTTTTATTAAAATATTTTAAAGTTAAAGGCAGATTCAAAGAGATCCCGATTGGCTGTTTCGTCCAATTGTTTGTAGAATAATTATTTAAATTTTAGATTTCATTAAACAAACATTATTTTAAATATTTACAAAATAATTTTTGGCATAATTAAAAAATTAAAATTAAAAGTTTATACCGGAAGTTCTATTGTTATAAAATGCTATAAACATTAAACATGGACTTGTAAACCAGACCAATGATGACAAGAACGAATTGAAATATTTAACTGAATCATAATAAATTAAATATTAAATATTAATAAATATTATTTCAATGGAATTTCAATGTTTTAAAACCTGAAATCGTCGGTGTCCCAACGTGTCACGTGTAGTGCAGTTAAATAATAAAATTGTTATCTTGTATTGTAATAAATTTCTTTCATTCCTCTACCAGTTTCACCATTATCACTGGTCTAAAACTTCTTTTTACAGAATTCTTTACCTAACCAATCATTCCACGGTCGTCTATATGTATTCATACCTCCTTTGTTATACTGACCATTTCTCTCGACTTTCAACAAATTAATGCAGTACAATAATCTTTATTCCGTTATTTTCTTTTAGAAAACAATATAAAAATGCCTTTCGTCTTGTCCACAACGCGCTTTATATCGATTGAAAGTATTGCCTACAGAAATTACGTTAATTCTCTTGCCAGTTCAGAAAATGGATTTATGATGGCTTAAAAGACATTTCCAACAAGACAACGGATAAAGAACTCGTCTCAATGATCGATTCATCAGTTGAATTTTTATTGGTTGTCTGGAACAGGCAAATTAGTGCCAGGCAAAGATAATCCTTTTTAAAAACATTAAGAACACTAAGTCTACTCTAATAAAGATAACAATGAAGACAGATTCATCTTTTTTTTTTATTCCTAACGAGAATTAAAAACAATATAAGTTTAAAGGAAATTTGTGCTAGCAAATAAAAAACGCTAACGGCGAAAATGAAACAAACGATGAGATTTTATAATTAATTTTAAGTTGATTTGAATTTGAGTTTTCCATAAATCGAAACACTCAGTCTTATATTAACGTTGTTTTTTTTTTATTATTGTTTCGCATTTAAGGTGTAAAACTTACCTATTATACACTTGATGGTATATCAAATATATTATAATAAATGCATTCTAAATTCTTCGGACTGTTCTGCTCATTTTTATTGTAATATTCAGGACGTTTCGGCAATTGTACGCTTCGGCGTTCTTCAGTAGATATACTTTGGAATTTCGAACCGAAACCTTTATTTCGGCCACTGGGGTAGATTCGAGTTCCATGTGCTATGTCTTTGGATGTTTCACTTGAAGTAATCCAGTGATTTGATCCATCTGAAATTTAAATAAATACATAAACACACACACATAGTATAGTATAGCTGGCCAATAGTATTCGACGATACTCATCTATTAGGGCGGTTGGCAATCCCTATTGCAGAAGCTTGCTCAGGCGCATGAGTATTCATTCAACACCCACAAATCTCACCTGTGGATTATGCTGCAACTGTGCTGAGCAGTCTTTAGTTACAGTTTTTGGAAAGAGCGTGTTTCCTAGCGTGATTAACAATTTGAACAATGCGAGCACACTCAAGCTATCGGCCATGATGTCTTGTAACTTTGTGTTAGCACAGCTATCGACGTCTAGCTTTTTTTACTTACAAGGCTTGGGTCAACTCGTGGTATGGATTTCAGGCACTTTCCAAAGGTGCCGCACACTCGGATCGACCTCCTAGTTTGATAAAATAAAGGAAATCTCTATTGCAGACGCTTGCTCAGGAGCATGTGTGTTTATTCAACACTCACAGAGCGCACCTGTAGTTTATACTGCAACTACGCTGAGCAGTCCTTAGTTACAATTTCTGGTAAAGAGCGTGTTACCTAGCGGGATCAACAATTTGAGCAAGAGAAGCATTCTCAAGCCCTCGGCCACGATGACTTCTGACTTCGTGCTAGCACAGCTATCAACGGCCCCCAAGGATTCTGTCTACCAGATTTCACTCACAAGTCTTGAGGCAAACCGTATTTTGGTTTTCAGATACTTTCCAAAGCTGCCGCACGCTGGAATCGATATTGATAATATTTTTATCAATTTTACATATGCATGTTGCTTTTATCAATTTTCAAATTTTGGCAATTTTCAAATCTCTAGCAAGTAAGTTTCTAAGAGACAGAGATTCTAGAGTGATGTCGAAATTCAGAATTGCTCTTTTAGAGGTGTTGCTAACACTACTATTCAGTTCTCGCAAGTTCAGTTTATAAATTTTCAATTAGAGAACTTTCTAAAATATTTAAAAACCATGATTGTGTAATTGAAAGTTAATCCACGGTGTACGCTAATGAAATTATTTTTGCCCTATTAAATGAAATTGATTTTATTATTGTTGTCGTTGTTTTTTATTGAATATCTATCCACTACCCCCCTCCTCATCCTTTCTTCTATGACTCCTATCTGATCTTTCTCTAAATTTTCTGTAACCCCTTGCGTCCTAGTGGCTTCCCGCCTTGCTTGGGGTGAAATGCTTAAATATATATATATATATATATATATATATATATATATATATATATATATATATATATATATATATAATAATAATAATAATAATAATAATAATAATGGAACTTGTAGGTCTGATGAATTTTATCGTGATTACGATTCAAATGTAACAAATTATAACCATGGAATATTAGTGTTTGAGCCTTTTCTATTATATTCTTACTCTGTCCTTGACATTTAGTTATACCTGGATTCTATCGTCTTGACAATTTACACACACACACATATATATATATATATATATATATATATATATATATATATATATATATATTGGCATCACATAGATAAAATATGGATTAAAATGGTCACTAGATGCACACACGCGCATCATGTCAGTTGTCAATATTCCACATAACACCTTTGAGAGCTTAGCCTAGAATGGAGATCAACGTGTTTTAGTGGACTCACCAGTTGTCAATCTGCTTGTCTGAATCATCTTCCAGAAGCGAGAGCACGAACTAAAAGGTCAACCAATCTAACAGTGATCTCATCTCAAAATCTTTACTCTTTCTCCATATGTCGCCTCCTTTGTAAATCATTAGCGCACAAAATTTCATAACTGTATTAACTAAGCTGTCAGATCCTCATACGTCGAAACCGACGGGAGAGGCCATTATATTTAAGTGCATTTAAGTAGCAATCCCTCTTTTATACATCTTTCGCTAAAGACGACTGACAAGGTACAGAGATTGAGCTTTTTATTTAATTATAATTCGTTCGTACAATTGTTTTCTTTTCTGGACACAGTGTGTAAAACTCTTCAAAGGTCCTGCATATCAGAGCGTTCTTATGCTATAATTTTAGCCTCTACAAAGGTGGATTTTTACTTTTATTTTTCTTTATCTTTTTATTATATATATTTATTTACTTATACATATATATATATGTGTGTGTGTGTGTGTGTGTGAGTGTGTGTGTGTGTATTAATAAACTTTAGGAGCGTGTTCCTCACTCAAAAAAAAGAACAAAAATCCATATGATGATATGCTCGAAAATCCATCGCTTTTGCGGTATTACTTTTAAAGAAAGTCTCGTGTTCATTACCATTAGCGCGGCCGTATATAAATATCATATATCTCTGCTCACGATATGAATATCTTGGCATGGTTAACGGGAAAATTCTCAGTTAACTCACCACTATACATGTTAAAAGCTGAAGGCAGAGAAGCCAAAAAATATACACGAATAACAAATGCAACCTAGTGTACGCCAACACAGCTCAATCTCCCTTAAACTTTCTTTAACAATAATGGGAAATATAGAAGATAGTAGGTGTTACGTGGTTATGTGTGCTGTACAGGGAACCGACCATTTTTCCAGTATTTTAAGTGATGGGTCATAGGCTGAGTTGTGTTTAAATTCTACTCGATGTTCAATGCGATCAAAGCCCGGTGCTTCCTGGGGGCACATCCGCCCATCCGACCGGTGATGATGTAATGGAATTAGTTTGGTTATCTAGGATTTGAACGTAAACCAGCATTTTTCCCCCATTTTTGAATTACTTATACTTTTCCATTAATCAGCTCGAATAAGGCCAAATATAGACCTTATAGATGATTTCCAATAGCAGGATATATTAAAATTAACTCAGCATTTGATAACGAATGAAAATTATTAGTAAATTTAAATGAAATAAAATTAATACCCGTGCTAACAAATCACATATCTTCTGTTGACAAACAGTGATTACGGGCTTTGAAGTATAAAATTTCTCAATATTAAATCCAATATTACATCATATTATTTCGAGGATTTGAAAGAATTAAATTAAAAAATCATTCAGTTCAAAAGAACTGACCCCCACGAGAATTAAATACTGAAGAATTAAAACAAAATAACTTCAAGAGTATGAATATTCCATAGGATCAATTTCCTAGGAATAAAATACTAGAGATGTATTTCCTTAAAATTAAATTCAAGAGAATTCAATTTCTTAGAGTTAAGTTCCAGAGAATATATTTCAAACGAATCAATTTCGAAAGAATTAAACTCAAGAGATTAAAATTCTACATAAGTAAATTAAGAAGAATTAAGGTTCAAAGAATCAACATTCAAACAATCAAATTCCAGAGAATTTTATTCCAAAGAATTAAATGCCAAAGAATTGTTCTGAAGAATCCAATTCCAAATAAGTAAATTCCACAAACTCAAATTCCACATAATTTAATTCCATAGAATTAAATTATATATAAATCTTTCAAATATTTTTATTTCAATGTGTTAAATAACAAAAAATCAAATGCCAAATTTAGGGGCATCAAAAAAGCAAAATCTAAATATGCTTACAAAGGATCGAATTTCAAAGAATTAAATTTCATAGAATCAAATTCCAATTAATTAAGTTACAGATAAGTACATTCTATAGAATGTAATATATATGTTACTCCTATGGCTGTTCGAAAGAAGTAGGAAATAATACACACACTACGGAAGACGATATCTATTACGTTTAAAATGTTCGACTCTTTTACTTAAATTCACAAATCTCTCTGATACATAATTAAAAAAAATTAATTTTTAGTCAACTGAGTTTGGTGTTAATTCAGCCTTTTATTTTAATTCCATCACAGAGATGTCCTGGTGAAATCACTGAATATGGCCAGAGCTTTTGTCTCTAATATAGTTTTTTTGAAAAATGTTCAAATAAGAAATCCCTCTTTTTTTAAGTAATTCGTATAGCGTTTATTAATTGACACTATCTTCCAGCTCTATAGCAATATATCAATGGTAATGAAACAAAGAAATATACTCCTAAAAATCGTAATAAGCGAAAACATGAGGAAAGGACTAGCGATCTGTTTTAAGAAGAGGAATGTATAGCTGGTAGCAAAATGGATAGACCCAGTAGCTATACAAACTGGAGATGTCCGAATCAACAAACGAATTATGTAGACATTTTTATAAGGAAACGACGACAAAAAGTAACGCAAAAATCCGAAGCTGCACGAAGATAACGGTTGACCTTCGACTTGAACATGTTAAGATTGTAGTGATGTGGAACCATTTTGGAGGGAATCTGTTCCACAAAGCATCGGTTCGTGGGAAGAAGCTCCTCGTATGGAACTTACATTTCACCAATGGAATACGAAGGGAATAAGTGTTATTTCGCTGCAATGTATGTAGCATGGTGGGCCATAGATCTGAAGGTTAAAACTTGTGAAACTAAGGAATATATTTTCCGCTCAGAACTTTCACTGGAATTAGCGAAAGAGCAGTGATAAGCTTGCGACATTTTGCCTGTGGGGAAATGAGAAAAAAAAAAGGTGGAAATAATTTATCACCCACAGGGACGCGGAAACACTTTTAGACTCTCTCTCGAGACCTAAAAGTAAATACTAGATAGCTGCTGCCCATATATAGCAACAGGACTCCATTTTGGACCTGATCTCTTTTGCTTTTTTTAAGCATTTAGCCCCAAACAAGGCGGGACTGCAACTAACACGCAAAGGGTTACAATGAGTGAGAGCAAGAATAAATGGCGGTGTTTAAGGAAAGGATATAGAAAGGAACGGGGATCAGGATCAAAGCATCAGAAAATGTCGATTGACATTACATTTGAATATTTGAACATTATAGCTATCAGGGAAGGAAGTAAGAGCGAAGGAGTTCCACTGTCGGGAATTCCGAGACTAAAAGCTTTTGGAGTAGAAAAAGCGGTTGTATTTATCTGTTTCGACAGCGAGAAGGTGGGACCAAGATTGCACCTTAGTAGCACGCTTAATTTAATGCAGTTGCGGTACCAGTAAAAGTAGCTCATCAGAGCACTTGCCAGGAAAATATTTGTAGAAAAGACAGAGGGAAGCTACAGCACATCTGTGAGAAAGTAACTGTTGACGAGTCGCCAGATCGGAATGCTGTAGTAATGAAATATATATTCCAAAAGATAAACAAGGTATTAAGGCCGGAAACCGCAACGGCCGAAACGTGCTGCGATTTTGACAAAAACAAAATGGAAGCAGAATAACGAAAATAAAGAAGAAGGAAACAAGAAAAGAGTGCTATAAATGCAATTTAATATCAAGCCTCTTCTTATATTGCAGCGAATAAGATAAATAAGAAAGTTGAGGTAAATGATGTGATTCTACAGGAGGAGAATGCAAATAATAAAGACTAAATATGAGGCCAACATGTTTTACAAAGAATAGAGAAAATGAATCGGAAAAATGTATCATTGTGGCACATAACGAGGATAGAGGGCTTGGATAATTTAACACGAAAAAGACACGCTGAACAAAAGATTTATTTATTGATAAATTCGTTTTTTTTTTACGTCTTTTGTCACCTTTTGCAGGTTATTTAAATCCAGAAAATATTCTCAGATTGTAAGAATATGTCTTTAGGATAATAATAGTTTAGTGATACAAGACTTACTAAATAATCTATAGCTGGAAGTAGAAGAGGTGCATTTATACCTTTCATAAGTGTATTTGTGCGTAAATGACTATATGGGACCCAACGAGAATTGGAACTCGGATGTCCGATTAAAAATTACGAGACATTATCCGTTACACAATCGGCACATCCAAGCTTACATCACCACGTATTCCCAAGCAGTGACCCATCTAGGTAATGACTAGGCTCGATACTGCGATAGAGGGCTTGAAAAACTTGATATTTTGGGGGAGATAATAATAGTTAAGTGTTATATTAGAGGCAAATATGATTGAGGAAAGCAGTAAATAACCTAACAACGAACTGGAGAAAATAAGGTTTAGGAGAGATAGCAAAAGATAATTCTGACGGGGTGACAAAAGAAATAATTTAAAGGGAAGTACAAGAAGTCCAACGTTTTAGTAAAAAAAAATAAAAAAATAAAAATAACAATTAAAAAGGTTTTATAATTTTACTGAATATTGTCAATTGCTAAACGGAGAAGAAAACGTAAAGTCTTAGAGGCAAGTAGGAAATACGTCAAAATAAAAATTAATCGAGAGTTTCTGGATATTTGTCGTATAGTTTACATGTCAGGTCAGTGAATAGGTATAAACGTAGTGCTCTGAAGCAGCTTTCTACAACAAGTGACTTCGCCAGCCAACTCTCTTAATTTTTACACTAACCAACGAATACGAATGCGTATGAAGACCTTCACTTTGTGAGGTCATCGGACCACATCAGAGAGTTCTTTGATGTTTTGATCTAAATGACCCAGAAATCAGAGAGGTTTAATTCATAAAAATAAATTCTCTTAAAACACCATGTGCAATTATACCTGACTGAACGATTGCAAAACGGTTCGTCTACGAAAACCTGATTTAGAAGTGATGATTATTACATCAATCAGCTAAGTGGAACTTTTAAATTAGTAATAATCATATTAAAGCTGTATCTCTGATGTGTGTGTGTGTGTAAACGTGCACAATATCAGAGAGAGAACGTATGCAAATATAAAAGTGGACTCAACACCGAGAGATGAAAGTCAGTTTTGTGGTCGAATGTAAACTCCAGGCCATGTCTGTTGGGCATTGCATCGACGATTTATATAGGGTAATTTGTGCAGCACAGCCTGTTGTATTATCCGAAGGGTTATTGGGAAGGCAATAACGATTATATTTTAAATTGTAATTTCAAATATAACCATTACTCCGACAACCGGTCTGAAACGTTCAAGCATGAAACAGACTATCGCCGGTCGGTTTTCACCTCAGTATACGCTTTTACAGGCACGCACTTACACACAAACATACACACCCAGATATAGATATAAACTCATATTAATTTGCTCATTTACATACACCCTTGTGCAAATTAACGGTAACAATCGCTTTAGTTTCCATTCTTTCAACACACGCTCAGTTTTAGACCCACTGGTGTGACAGGTTGTAATCGATTCCTATTTTTCCCTCAGATTAGGTCATTTCCAGTAGTGTCCAGTGATATGCATCTATTTTCAAGGTGTATGATAAAATATGTTTGGCCTTGACAAATATTGCGTCATCCGTGATTGCATCAGATTTTTATCACGGCCAGGCACTATTGTCTAGACTGTCGATTAGTTTCCCTACCATCTGCGATGGACGTTAATCCAAGGAATTATAACGCTTCACGAACACACGGCAAGCTTTACCAGTGAGCAAATCAACGTATTATAAACTAACCTAGAACCACTCCTATTTAAATCAAATCGAGAATCTGTGGTCAGTCTGCAAGGAACAATTTCGTGGAATGGACATACGAAGTAATAACATGTGCAATGAATCACGTTACATCACGTCCAGGCACAATTGTCTAAAGTATCGATTAGTTGTCCTACCGCCATTGTCAGCGATGGATGTTACTCCAAGGAAGTGTACGAATATTATAACGCTTCATGAACACACGGCAACCCTTACCAGTAAGCAAGGTATCATAAACTGGTCTGGAACCTCTCCTATTTAAATCCATTGGAGAATCTGTGGTCAGTCTACAAGGAACGATTTCGTGGAATGGACATGCGAAGTAATAACATGTGCACTGGGTTATGTTTCATCACGTCCAGGCACTATTGTCTAGACTATCGATTAGTTGTCCTACAGCCATTGTCTGCGATGGATGTTACTCCAAGGAAGCCTACGAAAATTGTAACGCTTCACGAACACACAGCAAGACTTACCAGTGAACAAATCGAATTACGATATCCTGGCCCGGAAAATCTCATGATTTAAATCTAATCGAGAATCTGTGGGCAATCTGAAAGGAAAAACTTCGTGGAATGGGCATACGAAGTACTAACAATTGCTCTGGGTCATGTTTCATTACTCGTAGACACTACTGGGCCTACTGTCGATTAGTTGTCTTACTGCGATTATCTGCGATGGACGTTACTCCAAGGAAGCGTACGAAAATTGTTACGCTTCACGAACACACGGGAAGCTTTACCAGTGAGCAAATCGAAGTACTATAGACTCTCCTGGAAACTCTCCTAATTTAAATCCAGTCGAGAATCTGTGGTCAGTCTGAAGGGAAAAACTTCGTGGAATGGACATACGAAGTACTAACATGTGCATTGGGTCATGTTTCATCACTCCAAGACACTACTGTGTCTACTGCCGATTAGTTGTCCTACGGCGATCGTTTGCGATGGACGTTACTCCAAGGTAGCGTACGAAAATTGTAACGCTTCACAAACACAGGATAAGCTTTACAAGTGAGCAAATCAAATTACTATTGACTGTCCTGGAAACTCTCCTGATTTAAATCTAATCGAGAATCGGTGGTCAATCTGAAAGGATAAAATTCATGGAATGGATATACGAAGTACTAACATGTGCACTGGGTCATGTTTCATTGAAAAAATACGAAAAATGTAGATAATAACGGATTTATTCTTTTGTTTCAATTAATTCCCCCAAGGTTGTATTTGCATTACGGTTTGCGAATTATGAAAGAGAACGGATTTTTTTTTTCTGTAGGAAGCAAAGCGATTTCTTCGTTGTGTTTTTACGTGCCGAATCTTGACTTTTGAAGTAGATTCTACATTTTCTTTAACATTATCGATTAATATTTTGTTATTTCCGACAATCGATTATTCCGGATCAAAGAAGACACTGTTTATATAATATAACGTCATGACAGAGGCTCCGTGAAGTCGGCAAATATATTTGGGGTTGTCTTGCCTCGTCTTCAAAGGTCATAAATTTTCGACATGTCGGCCTTGTTTAAAATCTGGTTCCTTATATATCTCTTAATCATTAACTTAAGCTGTTTTAGCATTAATTTATTCCGTTGAAATTCTTTCTTTCCAGGAGATCTTGACTTTATTTTAACATAAAGTTTACTCATTCAAATTTATCGTCTGCTCAGATGTTGATCTGTACTATATACGGAATGTACTAAAACATAATAAAATCACAGTGTAATAAAACATTTTGAAATTAGGTTAATAATTTTTGAAATTCTTGTTGAAATAACCTCAAATTTTTGCAGATTCTATAGAAACAGATCAAGATTTTATATTAATGTAAAAGGGTAGTACCTGCTTATCTGAATGAGAATCTGACAGATCGGGCGTGTGATTTCTTTTCATGAGGAAAGGGTGAGGAGACTGGTCTATGTACCACCACCACCTCCTCCTGCTAGCATAGATGAACTCGAGCAGAGAATCACTTCTGCACTGGATAATATCACCGGAGACATGCTACAGCGTGTCTGGAAAGTGCTTAACTATTGACTTGATGTGTATCAAGTCACAGACAGTATACATATTGAACACTTAAGAAATCAGTTCCGTAATAAATTTTATGATGTTTAACACCTAAATTGTTCAATTTCATTGAACTAGACTTACTAGTTTTCAACCATTACACGACGCCGTAAAGCCCAAATGATCTTTATTAGATGTGGTAAAAAAACGAAAATGTCCACCAAGTGAGAATCAAACTCACTTCTCAGTTGGAATTCATCTAGCAAAACAAGCTTGCTAACCACGTCGAAGTGTCAATTGTTTTATAAGCGTAGATGTGATACAATGCTGAAAGTGTGGGGTACCAAGAGAGGATTGACGCTTATGATTGTATGAAAATATACGAAATGGATCTAAATATTTTACGACTACGTCAAAGGAAAACTCTGAGATGAGATGCAAACAAATAAGAAATATACCTATCCAGGGACATATTCACTATGATCCAAACATTATTAGCATCTTCCTCTTTTATTTATGATAGATGACAAATAACACGGAGCGAACATGTAAAAAATTAGGAAGTTTTAGAGAAAAATATAAATAAATAGGCCACTCATACATCAGAAAGAGAGACAATGTGTGTGAATGTTGAAAATTCTATGACACATAAGGTGGAAAGAGTGCTTGGAAAAATTTCTACTCACACAACAGAATGATTTTATTTTATTGATACATTTTCCCGGTTTATCAGCCCTTTGCAGCTTATTTCAGGCTAGTATAGTATACACCTGCTGGGTTCAGATACAGCGACGACCACGTATATATAAAATATAAGCATATATAAATATAAAAACCCAGTAATCCGTAATAAGACAAGCTGAAACCAAGCGTGTGTACAACGGGTCAGATTATAGTCAACGCTTAATTATTACCATATCTTATTGGTTTATAGTTTCCACCTTTTTGCCAAAATCGTGCGTGTCTTTATATGTACAATTATGCAAAGAAGGACTTAATATCGGGCAGCGATAAACTTAGCCATAAACTGTGGGAACATAAAAATCGTGACTGAATGGTGATGAGTCAGTTTTAAACAGTCGGAACATTGTCTCTGTTCACGCAAAAAAGAACAGATTTGAATACAGTCCAGGCTAAATCCCTTCCATATATTATAGGTGTATACTTTTCGTCAAAAGATTGTTGCATGTTTCTGTAGTATATTGATACGATATATATATATATATATATACATAAATATGTTTCTTGGTCCAGTTACGCCGATGTCGCCTATGCAACTTTGTGTAGCCATGACTCTTCCGACATGCGACCACGGAAGCTCGCATTTCCTTCCGCTCAGAAGACCTGTGGGTCCTGTTTATTCCAGACTCAGGAAACTGCGCGCCCTGTTTATTTTAATCACCGGATGCATTTCACGTTTACGCTATCACCAGTTCCGCCCACACACTGATGCAGTAGAAGTAAGACCACAGTGTCGTTCCTCAACCGATATGCAGTCATGTAACTGGATTAAAATTTTGACGTGTTTGTTTAATAGAATTTTAGCATGACAGAAACTCTCACCCGTTCACACATTATCTCTCCATCCCTCCATCCATCCAGTTTTAGTAAAACTTGTATCACTAAAATCATTATCATCTCCCTAAAAATATTACTATATAAATGTGCTTTCTGGCAGTTAGTCATCGGTTGAGGAATGACCTTTGGCCTTGCTTCCGCTGCATCAGTGGGTGAGCGGAAATCGGAACCGGTGATAGCATAAACGGGTCTGTCTGTCTCTCTCTCTCTCTCTCTCTCTCTATATATATATATATATATATATATATATATATATATATATATATATATATATATGCATTTCCCGTTTATGCTATCACCGGTTCCGATTTCCGCTCACCCACTGATGCAGCGGAAGCAAGGCCAAAGGTCATTCCTCAACCGATGACTAACTGCCAGAAAGCACATTTATATAGTAATATTTTTAGGGAGATGATAATGAGTTTAGTGATACAAGTTTTACTAATTTGGGACTGCTTATGCTGATATTTGTGGTAGTGGTGAATGTGTTAGCTGTTTCCAAATAAGAATGAACTAGTGTTATTAAGTTGCCTTCGCTCGTAAAGTGTCAGTAAAATTTTATTTTGACTGGTGAATTTTCTATGGCTTATAAACACTTTTACAAGTTATTTGAAGCCAGAATATATTTTTGTATAGTAAGAATATTTTTGGAGATGATAACAGTTTATTAAAACAAATCTTACTAATTAACCCATAGCTGGGGAACAAGAGGTGAATTCATACCTTTCCATAGGTTATTTGCACGTAAGTAAATAAAACGAACCCAGAAATTTAATCTCTGATTAACAATTCCGAGCCATTATCCCTTGCACCCTTCGTACATTGAAGCTTACATTTAGTATTCCCAAGCAGTTACCAATCTAGATACTGACCAAGTTCCCCGTTGCTTAACGTACTTATTGTACGGGGACGGGTCTTTCAATATGATATGGCTATAAGCTTAAGGCATACAAGTCAAGAGGGACAGCGCTCGAGTAAATGGGCGGTGGCTCAAGGTTTAGGAGAGATAAGAAAAAGACACATTTTATCAACAGCTACAAAGGAGAGATAAGTGCGGAGTGCCATGATCACCAACGTCTTGAAAGCACACAGGTGTAACAGAATATGATTTTTTAAAAGGAAAATTCTCCGTCTTATTTACTGACTTTAATTTGGGCGGAATTTTTCCTTTAAGATATAAATCGATATTTCCGGACCAAAATCAAAAGTCTTTTCTTTCTGACTTCAGGTTTCGCAAATATACTGCTATTTTTATATTTATTTTTTTTAAGTCAGTGATTGATCTTATATTCCTTCTTGCAAAAAAAAAAAAAAAAAGAAAACTGATCACTTAAAAATTAAAAATAAAACTTAAGTAAATTGGCATTGCATTTAATTTTTTAATGATCGAAGTTGACTCTAAAGCAAGAAGGCAGACGACAGTTCCACCAGAGAAAGGTGCGAAACACGTTACAGTTAGCATCGGCCATATGATTACATCTAGAAATTTTTACTATAAAATGATGAGATTTAGCTGTCAATCTAGTACTGCAATTAAATCCGTAAAATGAAGTACCAAGAAAATTACCATGAACATATTCATAGAAATAGCACAGGAAAATACGTTACGTCTGTTGGAAAGTGATTGAAGCCGAGATGCCAGGTCAGAATCGATAACATTGTAGATTCCTTTTTGGACCTTATCAAGAATCTCTAAATACATAGCAGAAATGGCAGCACTACTGGGTGCATAAACAAATGGTACCCTTATATATATGCAATATAGATTCTGACGAGAATGATTAACTTGGGAATAGTTTTTCAAAAGACAAAGCAATCTTATAAAGCCGACGGGTTACTGATAAATACCTCCTGGCAAAAGAAAAAATGAACAATTAAAAATAAAAATAAAATTAAAAAAAATTATATAAAATTTCGAAAGGAAATCCGTACTTAGTTTTACATAAGAACTCGGCGTCAATAAAAAATATTGTTTTTGATGTCTTTATTGCAGATAATCATCACTTAACCTCTGTCCCATTAAGTTACACATTGAATGTTTTTATTGATGCAAAATAGAAGTCATAAAAATTTTACCAACCATGCTAAATTAATCTTTGCCTCTACCATATCCTGTAAAGAATTATCCGATATTAAACAAACAATTAGTAATAATGGCTTTTCTAATCACATCGTCGATCAGCAAATAAAATTATTTTTAAGGACAGCTAATCAAAGCTATTTGAAGTCGCAAAAAACACCGTTAAATTACTTTTCTACAAACAGATTTACTCCAATTACATAAAGGATGAAAAAGCAATAAAACATAATCCATAGATATAAAACTTCAGTAGACTCTAAAAGTCACAGATGATACCACAAATGTACTTTAAAAAACACACTTCAAAAACGCCAAAACTCTTAGCCTCTTGTTTCCAAAGATACATCTCTACATATATTTTCTTTGCAAAAAAAAATTATATTTTACACTTGCTCTTTGAGGTAACGGGTCTCTGTTGATAATAAATTAAAGGAAAAAGATGAAAATGAATGTCTCTTGCAATATGTGAGCTGTTATTTTTCTGAGCAAAGTGACATATGTAAATTTATAACCCCAAACCATTGCGACACATCTAATTCCTGTAACCTTTTCACCAAAAATACATACAGACTAACAAGCTTATATACACACACAAATACTCACTCTCATATACATACACGCACACACACACGCACACGCACACATATGTATTAATGAATATGCACATATTTCATCACCGGTAGCACGACTCAGAGTTCCATGAAAAAACGCAATCTTTAGGTACTGAACCAAAACTCCAACCAAAACGAATTAGTTACCAATAAGAACCTTCAATCCGAGTTTGAAAGTACAGCCAAGATTCAGCCAGATATTGATTCTCCCCATCCAATAGTAAATAATATTTATTAATGCATAGTTTATAGCTCTGTTATATTGCATCGTGCAGTGTTTTATTAACAGCAGTACTCAATATGCGATATTATATATATATATATATATATATATATATATATATATATATATATATATATATATATATATAATGAATACGCAAAAACCCCTCGTCTGTTTGAAATGAATTTCTCTGTTTCCTTGGAAACGTGAATTATGATTTTAGCTGTGTCTTAAAACTCAGTAATTTTATAAGTTACTCCAAAATTGGCTTGAGGATGAAATGGAACTAATGTCTTTAATTTAATTACAAAATTAAATTCGAACCTTCCATTTTTGAAACATGGTTAGAACTGTGTAGCGGAAAAAACATATTTTAAATCAATTCATTTATAATATATATATATATATATATATATATATATATATATATATATATATATATATTAATGTTTTGTGAAAAATGGCCACTTTATAACCGCTTTGTAATTTTCAGATGTTACAAAAGTAGTTCATGCGTACATATTATTCACGCACCAACTAAACTCACCGGGGAGATGGGAAATGCCATCCGGCCATATATATATGATGCTTAAATGTATTGCCTAGTATCTACCTGACCTTACGTCCACAGTTTAGTCTCGATAAACATTTGACAAGATACCATATCATGTATAAAAAGATACCATATCATGTATAAAAAGAATGGAACCAATTATCAAACTTATACTTTGTGAAAGTTTAGGAACGAATGTCAAAATTTGTGCTGCAGTAATGCTGTAGTAATGCTGACGATAATGGATCTGTCCCCATTTACATAAATTCAGTAGTAAATATTAGATTAGTGCAAAAATAATGACGTAATAATGTCGTTTTTTGACGTATTTTTAACGTAAAAAAACGACATTATTAAGTCATTATTTTTGCACCAGCCTAATACTGTATGTTGGTCTAGAGTTGAAGATCCGTCTTCTTTCTGCCCAAACGAGATTATGTCGAAGGGCAGAGTCTCATCACGGGAAACATTTACCTGACTCTGTTTTATACGGATTCTACGGGGAATTTTTGTCTGAACCTTCGGATACCCCACATTAAATTCGGCCTTGTCTCACATCTGCCCGCGTGGGGCGGTTGGTAGATATGCTTCAGTTGGAATTCACTTAAATTACTTCTAGAAGTTAACTACTTTTTCTACGCGCCTCAGCCGAATCTTATATCTGTTGTTCTTGTCCTAAGTATTATCGTTCATGACCAACTTTCGTGTGATTAATCTAGTCCTTGGTTACAACAAGTAATCAAGCGTAAAGGGAAGTATTTTGACGAGAGCATTTTTCGGATTACAACCTTGTTTTCGTTTGTCCACTTATTACTGAGAGTAAAAACAAGAACACAATCTATTTCATACCTTAGGATGTCTGTAGGAACAGACGAAACCTTGTAAAATAAAAAGATCTAATGCAACGGAAATTTATAAAACAGGATCTTTTCATTCATAGACAGATTCGGGGTTTTTGTATATTATTGAATTGTTCGCGAAGATGGATTTCTCGCCATTTAATCATTAACCTTTGTATTTGTTTTATGTATGAATAATTCATGAATATATATATATATATGGGTGTGTGTGTGTATATATATATATATATATATATATATATATATATATATATATATATATATATATATATATATATGTTTGTTTTTTGTATTTGTGTGCGTGTGCGCGCGCTTGTGTGCTTATAATAACTATTATTATTGTTAGATATCTTTTTAATTATCACACCAGTTGGCTTTGTAAATTATATCGATATATACTGAATTAAGTAAAATAATAAGTCACTTTATTTAAATACAGTGTAACCCGGTTATAAGAGACCCTGATATAAGAGACCCGGATATAAGAGAAACTCGGATATAAGATACTTCTACTCCTGTCGCGACAGCTCTCTTATATCCGGGTTACACTGTATATCTATTTATTAAAGATATTGTTATATTATTAAATATTTCAGAAAAAAAATTAATCTGCAGACGATGTCTAACAACGACTGACTTCTTGTGATTTTGACTGCAGGAGAAGAAAGGAGAATTGAATGGAGAGGCGAGGGAAAGATATAAACACTGTCCGCTTCCGGACGACCCTGTCGATGCAGACGCAAAACAAGGAAATTGAATTTGTTTTGATTTGATATTTCCTCTCTCTTTCTCATCTCAAGAAAATGATATTGTATCTATTTCATCGCGATGAAATTTTTATTTACTTGTCGGGAATGTTCAAATAATATAAAAAGGGAAATTTCAGACATATTATTTTTCTCTGCAAGCCTCGGTTTGTCTTTCAAGAATATAGAAGATTTAAAGCAGCTGTATTCTTTGGATAGAACGAAGAATGCAGAAAAATCAAACGCATTCATTAAACAGAGAAACTTTCTCTCGGGGTGTGAAATTACAGACGAGATTTAACCACATTTCGGTTCTTCCCAAACACCAGTACAGATTTTTTTTATAAGCATTTAACCCCAAGCAAGGCGGGAAGCCACTAGCATGCAAGGGGTTACAGTGAGTTGGAGTAAGAGCAAATACGAGTGATAGAGGAAAGGATGAAGAGAAGGATAGGGAATAGATCAGGGCATCTGGAAACGTCGATTGACATTAAATTTGAATAGTTGTAGATTATAGCTATCAGGGAAACAGGAAAAGTGGAGGGAGTTCCACAGGCGAGAAGTGCTAGGCCTGAAGCTATTGGACTAGAAGAGACGGCTACATTTAACAGTCGTTTTACACGAGACCAACAGTTTTTTTGTTTTTTTTCAAATAAGAAATTTTTTCCTTAAGAATATTATTTAAGTCTGTCTATAATTTTGATTACATTTTTGGTGGATGCACCGTCACTTTTCAATGATTCAGGTAAAGTGTAACCCGGATATAAGAGAGTTGGCGGGACCGGAGAAGAATTCTCTTATATCAAGGTTTATCTTATATCCGGGTATTGGTCTACATTTGTTTAGGTAAGTACAGGTTCTAATTTGGGACTATAGAAAATCTCTCTTATATCCGGGTTTCTCTTATATCCAGGTCTCTTATATCCGGGTTACACTGTATGTAAAAAATTATCCGAAAGAGAAATGTTAAAGTATAAAAGAAAAACATTTTTGAAAATTCTTAGAATTTTTTCTAGTGTCTAATTCGTTTGTGGAGAACGGAGTATCCAAGTATTTACACTTATTTTTAAAGAGCTGTCTAACTCGCCTATGTCTAAAGACATACCATTTTATATTAAATATAATTTATTATACTAGTGTTAATGGTCTAAAAATCTTCGACACAAAATTAAATTTATGCAACTAGTTTAATATTAACATTTTTGATGGGTTAAAATTCTATATTGATTTTATTGTCTAATTATTAATTATACGTGAAACTTTATTACGTATTGCCAATTAAATATATTTTCATCCAATTATAAAAAAGATCAAGTCATCCAGGTTTTTTCTCTTTTTCTTTATAATTGTCTTATTTTCGTTATTGTTATCGGAAAGTAAACACACACATAATACACACATACACACACACACACACACACACACACACACACACACACACACACACATATATATATATATATATATATATATATATATATATGAATTTAAAGATATTTTTGTAGGCACAAAATTTAATTACGGAAATAAAAATGTGAAGCTTAATATTATCAGACATATTAAAAACGGGCGAAGGAACCAGTTTCGCTTCCGCTCTTCAGGCTTCCACGGGAGATTTAGTTTAAATTAAAAACACAGAAACTTTACAATAAAAAGTAATTGTGGAAGTGAGAAAAAATATCTGAAAACAAGGAGCTGGAGACAAATAACAACTAGTCCCAACAAACACTCACGTTGTTTGCACAAGGAAGCCTTTCGGGACCCGATGTAAAGTGCCTCCAGATCCTTGAGATGAAATAAAGAGTGTGACCGGGACAACACAGTGTACCAGTCAACACTAAATTCGGCTGCACACTTTTCGCTATTTAATAGATGTTCACATATGACGGAACCATAGGTGTTTGGAACAAGTCCATTCAATGGCAAGGTTTGATTCCTATATATATATATATATATATATATATATATATATATATATATATATATATATATATATATATAATGCATAAAATGTTAATGGTCAGAGTTGAATCAGACAAGGAAGCAGAAGTATGAAAAAGTGCGCAATATAATATGTACAGCTTTTAACTTTAAAAATTAGGAGATTAGTTGAATCCGCTTACCTTGATTTCCACCTTACGGTCTCCTCAGGTACGTTTTTTATCAACTGATTATATATATATATATATATATATATATATATATATATATATATATATATAGGTATGTATGTATGTAAGTATGTATGTATAAATAAAAAAAGAACAGTAAGATATATAATGCAGTGTCCTTATAGATATTTTTATTTTTACAAAATAGTGCTCAATGTAAATTTTTAAAAATAAGTTACTCCAAAATTTTCTTCGGGATGAAATGGAACTAATGTCTTTAATTTAATTACAAAATTAAATTCGAAGCTTTTAGCTTCCATTTTTGAACTATGGTTAGAACTGTGTAGCGAAAAAACCACATTTTAAATCAATTAATTTATAATATATATATATATATATATATATATATATATATATATATATATATATATATATATATATATATATATATGTGTGTGTGTGTGTATGTGTGTGTATGTGTGTGTGTGTGTTGATGATAATAAGAAGATGGAGACTTTAATTCCCCATTTGATTTATAATTTTTATTTTAGTAACCAATTATTAAACCAACGAAACGAGCTTATCTTCAAATGTAGGGTATAAAGACAAGTTTAAAATCCCTTCAAATCGCTTACCGCATGGATTTGGGGAGGAAGACACGGTAAGTGACGTTTTTTTTTATAAGGATACTAGCACATATAGGAGTGCACTCATGTCTGGAGATGTAGATTTGTACACTTATGTGTATGTGCGTAGGTGCGTTCCTGAGAATAAATATCAAACAAACTGGTTACTTTTAACGAATTCCTACACCAATGGTGGGACCTAAGACTGTCTTGCCGAGGTACGCCTTACCCATCTTTCCAAACTAAGACATTTTATAGCATTTCCATAATCCATAGCTTTTTTTTCTTTAAGTTTGGTATTTGTTTTTTAACGTCTATTCGCCTCTTGATTGTCCAAAGTCATTTGCTGTATCCACCTGTTGTGTCTGACAATATTATTATGATTTCTAACTGTTATTTGTACTCTGGAATACTTTATAACAATCAACCCACTATATAAACCTATTTACATAGTTCCAAAAATTAAGAAATATCTTGGCACGTCATGCTGATAAAGCTAGCTCTACCCCGCCTTTTCCTTCTTACTCTCTTTTACCCTAAGTCCTCCACTCCTTCTATATCTCCCTCTTGCGTTCCCCTTAACTCAATGTCCCTAATGACTATCAGACTTCACCCTAAAAGCAAATGCTCAAGTATTACTATATTAATATTGAATTTTATTTAGATTAAGATCCCTTCAATTAAATTAATTTGAATCGACGTGATTTATCCTGCATAAAAACAGCAACGGTATTGGTCAAATAACATACAAAACAATACTTGGACATAAAAAGTATAGAGTAAATTCTTAGTTGATGAAACTGACTACTACCAACCCCTAATCACTCAGCCCCTATATTCACTGAACACCTCTTCCTTTCCAACGCACTAGCAATGTAAAGTGTCAGTCTGGTGTATTTTATCCATATCCGGAGAAGTTTTCGTTCTGATCAGCTGAACACCTCAGTGTTCACGAAATAAAAAAATATAAATTAAATGGATAAGTGATGACTCCGTCTTCTTATTATCTTTATTATTATCATTATAAAGCTCTGTAGTAGTATATATTTAGCTTACCTGTATTTATATCCTCCTCAGAAATACCCCTTCCAGTCACACACACACACGCATACACACACACACACACACACACACACACACACACACACACACACACACACACATATATATATATATATATATATATATATATATATATATATATATATATATTGTACTTCTATCGTTAATGATAAATGAGGGTCAGCATTGTATGGGACCTTTTGCTTTACACTTATGCACGCTAACAAGGGCTTTTGTGCAGAAAATCAGGTAAGGGAAAGACATTTCACTTGAGTTTTCTCAAGTGTGATAATAGCCCAGCCTTGCTGCAGGCGATAAAGCCACATTTATGGATGAAATTTGTTAAAGCAGGATTTTGATGGCTACTCTGCTTCAGAGCTTGACGAGGCTGAGCATGGTGTTTCAGTTTACTATCTTCAAAACCCTTTAACTTAATAAACATGTTTTACGCCACTCCTTTCGGTTTGACGCTTGGCCTTCACAGGTTTTGAGATCAATGTTGAGACGTTTCAAATTGTCTTTCAATTTAACTTTGTAGCTTAAAAATGGACATCAAACTGACCGCATGTAGTTTGGTAGTTGTCCATACAGCACCTTTTTTGGAAGCCTATGCTCATCCATTCTCACAACATGACCAGCCCACCTTAGTTGTATCTTTGCTAGAATTGGTTCAATACACACACACACACACACACACACACACACACACATATATATATATATATATATATATATATATATATATATATATATAATGGAAATCTTATACTATAAGAAACTATACTAGTTCGGAAAACCTTCGGTATCTTGATTTGCAAATAATCAAACCAATACCAAAGGGGAAAAAAAGGTATAAAAAAAGAAAGAATCAAGAACAGGTACGTTAGCCGAAAATAATCGTTTAGCATGCAAGTCCAAGGTCCAAAGAAAAAAAAACCGATGCTAGTACGCAAAATAACTAAATAAAGTGCTCAATACAATCAGTAGAGCAGACCTAGTTAAACCTAGAGAGCCAGACAAACCTACCAAGGTTTCACCTAAGCGGATCATCAGGGAAGGCTGGCTAAAAAGGTAACAAAAGAACGGAATATATAGTCAATAGACAAAACACCATAACCACGTGACCAACAAAAAAAATAAGAAAAAACAAACAAACAACTGAGAGGGCTGGGGAGTACCATTTATCCTAAAATTCCCTGAAGATTCGCGTAGGTGAAACCTCGGTAGGTTTGTCTGGCTCTCTAGGTTTAACTATATATATATATATATATATATATATATATATGTGTGTGTGTGTGTGTGTGTATTGAAACCATTGTAGCAAAGATACAACTAAGTTGGACTGGTCATGTGTGTGTGTGCATGTGTGTGTGTGTGTTGGGGTGTTTTTAGACACGCCCAGGAAACACTAGTACACAGTGCCTTGGGTGGCAACGGGTCTTGTAAAACATGAGTGGTCGAATGGTCAGTGATTAAACTGTCCCTATTTCAAACCGTCCCCTCTTCTAGATCCTGGCCTCGTAAGATGCGTGGGTGGAACTCCAGCAGAACAAAAGAAAATCTCTTGACGGGAGGTTGAACTTCTCATAGTCTACGAATTTATGATTGAACAACCTCACCAAACCGCAATTAATTAAACACGGAGACGAAGTTCTGCAACCCAAGAGTAATTATTATGAACATATTCGTAAAAAGGCCTAGGAATGATGCGTTACTTGTGCCTTGTATTGGAGTATTTAACATCTTTATCAGTGATGAACAACAGTTTCCTTGCTACGATCGTAAAATTGATGCTTAAATGTATTACCTAGTATCTGTTCTTACATACAGTGTTTACTCTCCATAAACATTTGACAAGATATCATTGCTTCGTAGGTTCTTGAACCTGACATTCCATTGTACGAGATTGCTATGTGTAATAAGATTATATGTTACAGATGAGAATGTTCTACCTCTATTTCTATACTTCAACATCGGACTTTGAAGTTGTGGCGAAACACAATAAAGTAGATAGCATTAGTTTCAGAGCAACCTTCCTGTTTAGGCAGGTAGTTATATATATATATATATATATATATATATATATATATATATATATATATATATATATATAGATAGATAGATAGATAGATAATGAACAATTTCAGCCACTTTCTTTTTTACGCATTTCAAATTGTATGCATAAAACTATCTTTTATTAGATCGTTTTCGGCCAATGACATTTAAATGCAATTAAATGACGTCAGTCATATTATAAACCAATAAGAATTTAAATGTCTTTCTAGCCAATCAGATAATAAAATAGTATTCATGTCCAATCAAAAGCCATGTACAGATTTAAAACCAGATTTTATTTTCATTGAACAGTTAATTTTCCTTCGCGATTTCCCTGCATGTATATAAATCAATTTACGTAATTTTGTGTTCATCATTTCTGATGTTTTTAAGTAGCTTATTCAGATCTTACGCAGATATGCCTATTAAATTAATTCTAATTTTGTCATGAAGATGACAGCCGTTGCTTCATCAAGGTCAACTAAAGATTCTCTAATTGACCGACCTATCTGCTTATCGACATATATAATAACAGTGGATTTTCGATCATGTAGAAATAAAATTCACTGCACTTAATTCAAATTTAATGTAATATACACACTGTAATTATTTACACTATTTATATTAGGACTATTGCCACCATCTTCGTTGTTATAACAATATTTTGGCTGTTGTGCCCTGCGATGTTCCTCGATCTGAGTAAACTACAGGGAATTATGAAAAGAGCTCTTTAATCTACTAGGGAGACTGTTATTTTTCCACTGCTCATGTCTAGGTATATCACCAAATTCTTATTTTATTGACTAGGCTTCATTTATTGCTCACCTGTGTCCATTTAGTTTACTTCCTGATTGGCCTCAACTCACAAACACTATGTCACGAAATTCACAGATCAACGCATTTATCCACTAGGCCATTATCGTAGACTGTTGTAGTAAACTGATAGCCTTGTAAGTAACTTAGCTGCTGATTAGGTTGCAACTGCTGCTGCTGTCTGTTATGTTTTGACTGCCGCTGCTGGCCATGTTTTGTAATGTACAGAAAACTAAGAGAATTTTGGACCTTCGTAAATTTCTAACAGCGTGTACAGCTTCTTAAATGTAAATCTATATTTTATGGAATCCGATTAAACTGCTTCAATTTTTATTTCTATGTGTATAGCGATTATATTGACACATTACAGCCATGATTTTCAGATTGTTAACACATCACTGGCATTCTGTATTGATTCACTTGCTAACAATCAAATATCTGTCTTACAATTGACGATTAGTCTTTTCTTCTCGCTTTCCTTGACTTCACGCCTCTTCAGGATTCTATTTCTGTGCCAGTCTGACATTATCTGCTTATCGAATATTGTTATGATATTGCTCACTTGTAATAATTCGTTATAATATTTCTATTCCGTGCCTATATGATAGAAAATATCAAAGCTCTGTTATGCTGAGAATGTGGTTGGTCATACTCTGAGCCTGTAGCTTATTAGACTTCATAAAAATGTATATTAAATGTTGTATTTCCTTTTCAGATCTAGAAATTGTCAAAATGTACACGAAAACATGATGTTGAAAATGATCTTGAATCTGTCGTTAACTTGGGCAAGTATGTTAATTTTAACTCCTCCCAAACGGATCTATCTTTCTTCATTATTATAAAAGTCTATGGACGTTGCTTGTGTGTTTGCTAGAAGACATATACCCGGATATAAGAGACCCTGATATAAGAGAAACCTGGATATAAGAGAGATTTTCTCTGGTCCCATATTAGAGCCATACTTACCTAAACAAAATAGACCAAACCCGGATATAAGTGAAACCCGGATATAAGAGACTTCTTCTCCGGTCTCGACAATTCTCTTATATCCGGGTTAGACTGTATAGAGATTGGGTGAAAGAAAGATGTAAATTTATTATGATGTAGAAAATAGGGGAGAGAGGGCAATTAAGAAAAACACGCGCTCTCCTTAGACCTCTCTCACTCTCTCTCCTTCCACCTCCCCGTCATTGCGCGCGTGCCTATTTGTATTCGAGCTTTCTGTAAGCAAAAAGCATTTTAAATATTTTTATAACAACTTTTCTTTAAACATACAATTTTTTTTAATGTTAAAAGCAACTTCAATGTTTTATAATCTGAACCTTCAGTGACTCAACGGATCACGGGTTTTTTATATGATTTAAAAATACGATTTGTTTATACAGTATTTTCATTTTAACTTTCTTCAAACAGACAATTTTTTAATGTTGAAAGCAACTTCAGTGGTTTATAATCTGAACCTTTAGTGACTCAATGGGCCCCGGGTAGTATACTTTAAACGAGCAAATATATTGTAAATAAAAGTATTTTGTAAATAAATATAAAGTTTGATCAAATGTATTATATGCTTCCTAAAATAACTGCAAATAAATGTGTTTTTAAAACATCTAAATGTAAATATAAACAGTGAACAGAACAAGGTTGACACAACGATCTAGTATGCTTTTAATTTTATGAGGATATCACTTTTGTGATGTCAACGAATATTCTTTGCCACTTTTGTAATGCTCACTGTAGTAGAGACTTTGTAATCGCAGATACGACTTATAATAACGCCGTTGAACAATACTGGTGTCAGATGCCATCGAATATCCCTCGCACTAATAGTACTTCCTCAATAATACTCGCTCCAATATTAACCTGTATAATGATCCGAAAAGAGAAATAGTATAGTGAATAGAGTAGAGAATATTGCTCCGTATAGTAAGAGAGGATAGAGTAGAAATAGAGATCCGAATTGGAATAGAGGATAGACTAGGAATAACGATCCATTAGAACACGCGCTACGTTCCATGTATGCGTTTCTATATGGTTACGTAATCTACTTAATTTAAAAATGGGAGGGACGCCTGTGTTTACTAAGTCTAACACAAGTGAATGATCATTTTGCATTTCATCTTCGGATGAGAGTGAACGCTGGCCAATCAGCTGACAGTGGAAGCTTAGACGTGAGGCATCAGAGATATGGTTCTAGAGAAGGAACCTGTGAATACCATGCCGGGTATGGTTTATCATCTCTCTATAGCGTCTGCGACTTCGGGCAGAGTGTGGTTTAGCTGTGTTTTCGAACAGAGGCGCGGCTGAAAAAAAATACTGAGAGGTGTCCGTTTCTGTAAAACAGCTATCCGCGGCTTTACTCTCTCATTGCACTGTAGAGAGGTGATCGGTAGTCATACCGATGCCAGCGTAACCGACGGTTGCCGGAGTCGGGCAGTTTTTGGCCCTGGCTGGGCGTCTGTGCTCGGGTTCCCCACAGTAAATTCGACCTTTTGTCACGTCACATCTCAGTAAAGAACGTGTAAATATCATATCATGGACGGGGCATGTGAAAGATGAGAAAACATTAGGGAAAATGAATAGAAAAGTACACTTGCACTTACAAAAACAGAGGTGGAATTCATGTGATATATTGTCAGGAAAAGAAGGCTTGGAGAATTTGACACTCGCAGGAACGATATAAGGCAAAAGAATCAGGAAGATCCAGCTTGTTTAAACGTACGACAAATCAGGGAATATTAGGAATAATAAGGGAGAGTAAGTTGTTTCAATATGATATGGTCGTAAACCAAATTATGGACATTCCTTAGATGAAAACAGATTGTGTTCAAAAGTTAAAAATTCTTCGTATTTTTTTATTTATTTCTGGTTTATTGTGGTTTACCTACATGTAAATGTTGCTTAACTTATTTTTTTTATTATATCTAAATCATTTATTTTATCGACAGAATCCAATATAAACACCATTTTCTTTATAGACATTTAGGCGAAATTTAATACGAGAGAATAGACCTGGATTTGAGCATGGCTAGCTGATTTTGTTTTCCGTATAGATAACTCTTGCGCTACTTGTCACAACAAATAAGAACCGTAAATAAATTACACAGAAAAAAAGTAGTTTCCTTTCAAAATCAAGCAAAAAAAAAAAAAAAACGCTCAAAATATCGATATTCGATTCGTTTTCCTAATATTTGAGGAAATCATGATTTATCGATTAACTATTGTTTTGTTTTTTTTCCAATATTTTTTTTACTGGGTAATCGATATCCACACCTTACAATGTCTCTTTTGTTCCTGTTCTTCAAGGAATTATTATCACGTTGTGAATTCGCACACGCTTCGCCATTTCATTTTTATTGTTTCTTCTAATGTCATTGTTTGCTTCTCGCCACCCTTACACGCTTAAAATTCATCTTCATTTTTGTTTCTTCTTTTAACATTGATTAGGGGAGTAATCACTTCGGGTCGGGTTTTCCTCTTGTTTTCTAACTTTCCTAACGGCATTTCACTTCCGCTGATCATTAATCGATAAAAACAAAAATTATGCAGATCAAACACATCTGTTTAGTTTCTTCGCACAAATCATGTGTCTCACCATGCGCCACCGGTTTATCAAATTAGCATCATGGATTTTCGCATATCACGATGAACGGATCTAGCCGTAAGGAAGCTTCTCGCTTCGAACTTCAATGGAGGAATGGACTCCACCCAAGACCTGAAATGAATCGGATGTGCATGATTCATCGCTAAAGATGCTGGTAAAATTGTCGGTTCCTTATAGCGCTCCAGAAAGTACCTGTTTTTTTTTTTTTTTATATGCATTCTCTTAAAAAACAAAAGGCAGATCAGGCCAAAAATTGCTGCCATATCAAGGCTGGAAATGTCCAATCTTGCCGTTGGAGATTTTGACTGATTTCAGAAGCTTCTGCGTAGCTTTATGGGTAGTGAATTGTTATTCATTCTACAACTCGATTCCCAAGAAAGAATCGTCGCATGCATCTCGGTACACCCGTTAATTAAATGACAATTTTTCTGATGGGCTACGTTCTTTATTTCCACCAGTTCAGACATTCACATCTAAGACCCGTCATTCCATATATATTAGGTTGGTGCAAAAATAATGTCGTTTTCTCACATATATTACTATGTGAGAAAACGACATTATTTTTGCACCAACCTAATACTTGGGTAAACCCTCCACATTCCCTTCTTATTGCATTAATATGAAGACAGTTCCATTTAAGCAGATTATTCTGAAACAAAAACCTACTTTTTTCAACAGACTCCCGAGTGGATGCTTCCCTGATCATTAAAATTTTAGAAGTTGTTTTCCTAGCTATGAATTCGCTGAGTCAAAATTAGACTGTTCATTTTCAGGGCCAAAGATTGGATAACTTTTATGAGAAATCAAGGATTGTCCATGCAACAAGTCTCCCCTTACCTAGCAACCCAAGTAAAGAGCAGCAACCAATATCGCTTGGCATTGTCACAGTCGATAACAATACTAGGTTGTATGGGGCCTTAAATTAATTCTAATTCCAGGATTATACTCCGGGGTTAATTGTGAAAATCTCTTCCCTGACTGTGCATAACAGCAAGCGAACAGTAGATGTCAAATAACTTACTTAAAAGAAAAGTACTACTTTCCGTCTACTTGATCGGGTTTTAATATACCAATTAAAAACTGCTGTTTCATGAAAACTATCAGAAAAAAGTGACATTACTTATATATTAATATATGGAAGAACATAAAGTATAAATTCTATGTGTCAGACTAATGATGAGTATCTTCGTAAAAAATGGTTGATTTGTTTTCTTTTTTGCGGTTTATCAACCATTTTTGGATTATTCATTCTTGATTGTAAGATCCATTGATTTTTTAAGTGAAACTTTCATTAATAATGGTTTTGGAATAACTATGAATTCTTCAGATAGAAGTTCTACGGTTCAACCTAAAGATGAAACCACACCTTTCTCAAGAGTAACCCTGCCCATAAATGAATTGTAACATCCGACAGGAATTTGAACTCGGGTCTACAGATTCTCACTTCTTTCTTAAATCCTGTACTTTTATTGCTTTCTCTCCTTGATAGGGTTTTCTTCTTATATTTTATAACACACAGTAAGCTCTTCGATCTTAGTAGCTTTATTGCCTTGCTTACCCTGAAATAATTGATAGAATATATGTATCACTGTGAGTAAGCGTGTGTTTGTCTTTCAATTTTCTCCGCTTGCTTTTCTCTTAGGTTTAAGCACTAATAAATATTACTATTTCTCTTCGACACTGGCATATAAACTCCCTTTAAACACACACAGAGGCATATATATATATATATATATATATATATATATATATATATATATATATATATATATATATATATATATGTGTGTGTGTGTGTGTGTGTGTGTGTGTAGTGTATTGTGGCAGCAGATCATTCTTCAAACATATATTGTTAAATATAACAGACAACGAATGTATATTATGGTTAAACGCGAGCCGTTCTCAGATTGAGGAACAGCATATTAAAAAATATCCAAATGTTGGACAATTTTTTTCTATATTTTCCCGAAAACTAAAGCAACTATACGAAGCTTAGAAAGGCTTATAAGCTTATATTCAAACATAATAGACATTCGCTGTCTGTTATATATATATATATATATATATATATATATATATATATATATATATATATATATATAAAAGTGGCCTGACGATTGCGTCTAGCATGAAACAAACTGTCGCCTCTACGTGTTGACTTCAATGTTCACGTTTATATTTACACACGCTCTATATCTGATATTGAGTACTTTCTCCCATAAATATAGCACACCATAAGACTACATATATATATATATATATATATATATATGTATATATATATATATATATATTAGGTGTAACAGAAAAAATATCCAAATCTTGTCAAAGCAAAATTGTACATTTACTAGATAAAACTTTGAACCGTTGTAGTTTAGAAATGATTAAAGAAATCTTACTGGAATTCTCTGAGTTTTTTATAGCACTATTGTACTATTCTTTGAGCAATAAGAATGTATAATTGAGCTCCAAGCATGACAGAAGAATCGTGTTGCAATCGATCATAAACGGAAATGACATGTTCATCATGAATTAATGATGGCTAAAGATCGGAAGCCCACGATCATTTACCAACTTATTTAAGATGATCTTCGCCTTCTCTAACCTTCTAACTTTCTGTCCTGGTGTAACAAGATGCTCACATTTCACGTACGATTTCATTTTCAATTTTTTTTTCCACTGTTCTTTGGAATGTCATCGCTGAAAAACTCCTCTTACATGCCAAATGTCTTACGGATTGAGTTGGATCTTTTCTGATTGAAGTTGAAATATTGACCCGTTTCCTATAGAGACCAGATGACCCAATTTTCTTCTCTACTGTTACATCTTTTTAAATTTATTCGCCATTCTCTTGATGGTTCTTGAATGGACTCTGATAATGAAAGAGTGTGAAGGTTTGTACCATTACTTAAGTCTTAAATGATCTTTTTCTTCTCACCATTTCTCATTTCGGAAGACAGTGGGGCTGGCACAAAACGATCTTATCCTGCTCTATTTATAGCGGAATAGTTCAAAGGGTTTTCAGTGATAGTTACAAGATATAGTGGAAAGATGTCTAAACATCTTACCTAAACACTTGTAAAGAATGAAACTTATTTTACGTAGTGTTATTTTACATATTAAATATTTTGTAGGATGAACAATTATCCCATGCTTTTACCCGATTTCTGAATTTTTGCTATTACACACACGCACATTAGCGCACAACACACACACACATATATATATAGGGTGTCCATAAAGTTCGTATGCACTTTTAAAAATGTATTAATTTATAACTTTGCGATAGAAAATAAATTTGACATAGAAATAATTTGTAAAAAAGATTAGAAAGAAGTAAAACTATATTTTTTAAGGTTTTATTGAAATTTTATTTAAGTTTTAACATGTCCTCCATCATTAGCAATATAAAGGGTAATACGATTTTGCAGTTCACGGAAAACATTTGCCAACTGATTTACAGTAATGCCTGAAATGCAGTTTAAATCACATTAGTTATTTTAGCCATACATGAAACTAAGTACAGTAAACTTTATAGCATTTTTTACAGATTATTTCTATCGCAAATGCAAATAAAGTTAAATTTTTTTAAAGCGCACACGAACTTTATGCACACGGTGTATATGTATATATTAAAATAATAGGAGTGAACAATGAAATTTTGATTTTGTGTTCGTAGCCTTTGTTTTTATTTTTAACAACAAAGGGCTTGATACAACAGTAGAGCATAATATTATAATAAGCATTATAATCAATTACTTAGCATCGCTTGATAATGGAATCGAAATTTGTATTTTAAGCTTAATTTTTATGATTGAATTTAAATTTAGGTTTCAGTTTTTAAACATGGAAATTTCGGTGATTCGAAAAACAATTTAGCATATATATATAGATATATATATATGTGTGTGTGTGTGTGTGTGTGTGTGTGTGTGTGTGTGTGTGTGTGTACTCGTGTGCGTATGCCTGCGTGTGTACGTAGTACCAGGGAGACAAACAAAAAGGGCTATCCGACAGAGGAATGAAATGACTGATTGATTGATCGATTTACCGGAACATTTCACTCATTTAACAGTAGAAGTCGCCGCCATTGCCATATAACGAAGATTTTCTTTCTTACTTCCAATATTGACTTCTGTATCGCATCTGTTTCCCGCTGTCAAAAATAATTTGCTCGCCGCCGCTGTGAAAAATAATTTACTCGCTGCAGAGCGTAGCTCAAGGACGAGTGAAGCTTTGTCGGTTGTCCTCTTAACCTTAGTCGACCTGAGTATGAAGATAAACTGCGTCCAGTAGCAAGGCATCTGATCGGGAGATTACCGGTTTGGAGGAGAGTGGAATCCCCTCTTTAGCTGCAGTTGTTTACCTGTCCACCCTGACCAGGGGTGATAGCTACCTGTTATGTCTCTTATAGCTACGTGTTCACCGTGACCCGAGTAGATAGCTAGCTGTTATGGGCAAATAGTGCCCTCCCCCACCAAAAAAAAAACAGCAGTCAATATTACAAAAAATGAGCAATACAATATTATGAAGAATGCCAATCCATGCAACACTAAAACAAATATATAAATACATTTTTATAATTAAAAAAAAAACATTAAAAATCTAAAATTTTCTACGAAATATCTGTAGTTGAAATCATAAAATAACGTACAAAGTATTAACATCTCGACATGAAATAACCCATAGAGACTGATATGGTGTTAAACAAACTTGACCAACTAACATTACCTATTTATAGTAAAATTACCAGCAATACAATTTCATTCAAAACATATTTTGTTGAAGCTATAAAATTTTGTATTTAAATACGTAGGTTCTTGCATTAAATAAGCCATAGAGATGTTGATATGCCTATAAACAAAATTATTCAATTGATTTTAACATTAGCACACCGGAAACCGGAAATGACACTCTTTTATAAGGAGGTATTTTTTCTATTACTTTTAGACTGGCCTATTTTAGTTTTGACTGTTGAAGTTTGTTGTCAATCGTAGAATTATGGAACAGGAGAAAGACATATTTGATTTTTCTCATCAGATACAGTACTAGGCAAAACAAAAATAGAAGAACCCATAGAAATTCGGTAGAAATCAAGCGAAACATGACCCAACACCAACACCACAACATTCTCGTTAATGAAATTTGGCTTTGTGCTAAAATCCTTTTTTGTCCAATGTCAACGCTTCACGTTCCAACACGTTAACGATCCTAAGCATACAGCCTTAAAGAATAAACGTTATTTAAAGAAGCGCGAAAAGGGTAAATTGCAACCCTTCCAGTGGCCCAGTCAGAGTCCTGACCTGAATTCAACTGAAAACTTTTGGAAGATAATGGAAAAGCTTGCCCATAATAGGAAAATTAACACAGAAGATGAGCTTTTTTTACGAATTAAAGAAATACTAGAAAAATCTGGCGAAAAACATTGATTTACTAAAGACTTTAGCCTGTAGTATCACACGAAGATTTCAGGTCGTCATTAAAGCAAAAGGTTACCCCCAAAAATACTAAATCATTTTTTGACTTGTATAATGTACATATTTACACCTGTATTAATACCCTGTATTAATAAACGAATTCTATTATTCACTTGTCTTGGTAAAAATACAAAGATCGATTTTCTATGAGTACATCCATCTTTTCCTCGTACCGTATATTTAAGCGACACCAATCATAAAAGAATAAACCTAGGAGAATTTATCTTTTTATGCTTTCAGGGCGTTGACGATCACGGATCATCACAATTCCATGTCCTTTGTAGCCCTTAACAATTTTTGCCATCTTGCTCCGCCATCCATTCACACGATTTCGAAAGGTAAGTTATACTTTGCTTTCCTCCGTCTCTCTTATCTTAAGTCTCTTCTTTTAATATCAAATTTTCCAAGCTCTCTTTCCTTATTATATGCCCTAGAAATTTCAAACATCTTTCTCTTGTTATGTATGTCATTTTTGTTGTTATTTTCTCTATACCTCGGCGTTGCTCACATGTTCGATCCACAGTATTCTCAGCATTCTTCTTTCGAATCATATTTCTGTCTATACTTGCTCTTTGAGAATATTGTCCAGCATCCACTGCCATATAGGAGCACTGATCAATTTTAAAACATAAGATATGCAAATGACACTGCGATGCTTGCAGACGTAAAAAGAACTCTAAAATAATATCCAATACTAAGTTATCAAGGAAAGCATCAAATGACTAAGAATTAAATGTATGAATACATATTGAATGTTAGTTTGCTAGGTGTTTGTTTGATCCGTATTGGAGACTTTATAATCTGCGTCCTGGGTATGATGATAAACTACATCCGTCTCTTGGGTATGACGATAAACTACATCCGCCTCCTGGGTAAGACGATAAACTACATCCAACAGCAAAGCCTTTGATGAGGATGTTTTAAGGTGCGTTTAACCACCTCTTAATTCCTGATGTTCCCAGATCCAGCCTGATCCAGGGTGGTAGCACCTGTTAGGGCCCGATCTATGGGTAAATAGCTAACACTCAAACTGGGGTCAAAACGTGTTCAAATAGGTTTTAATATCACAAATATATTTTTGTAAAAAATATTACCAGCAAAAAAAGTTTAAAAGAAAACTTAATACCAGCAATATATTATTATCAGCAATAGGTTCTTGAAAAAATATTACCAGCAATACTTTTCTGAAAAAAAATATTACTAGCAATATTTTTTTTGGAAAAAATATTATCAGAAAAAAAAAAATCTTGTCGGCACTAAATAACCCATTGGTTTTATTATGACATAAAACAAACCAAACTAAACCTTTAGAATCAAGTAGATACAGAAATTTAACTGTATCGTGTAATGACAGACGTCGGAAAATGAGTCAAAAAATTCAAAATAAATATTTGAATAGAAAAAAAAAAAAGAATCAGTTCCACGAAATTGGAAATCTTCGTTAGAAACAAAGAAAAGAGTGCCGAACTGCTACGCAACTTCTAATCTTGTAAATGGAATAGAATACTTCACAATCTGCGCATAGATAAAGAGGTGCTACGAATTGACCGGGAAGTCATTCATTTGAAGAATTTTGAAATTTTAATAGACACAGTGTCTGAAAAATAGGAAACAAAATGGACTGATATTTACGATGAGAAAGAGTCAGCTGACATTTGTGAAGTATCAGGTTGGTGCAAAAATAATGACGGTTTTTGACCTTAAAAAAAACGTCAAAAACCGTCCTTATTTTTGCACCAACCTAATATAATAAAGAAAGAAAAGGTGACACTTCTTCTTCTTCTTCTTCTTCTTCTTCTTCTTTAATGGGCCATGTCTTTCCACGACATTGACGTTCATGGCTCTCCACAATTTGTTCTCCTTCGTAGCCCTTAATAAATTTTATCATGTTGTCAATACTTCAAAACCCTGTTCTGCCATTCATTTCCTAAAGTTCACTAATTATGTCACGTGGTGTTTTTTCTGTCTCTCTTGCCTTCAATCGGTCCTGTGAGTATCAAACTCTCCAAACCTTCTTTCCTTATTACGTGCTCTAGAAATATAAACTATCTCTTTCTTATGCTAAATATAAGTGTCCTTCTTGTTTCGATTTTCTTACTCATATGCTAGGTCTATGGTATTCTCAGCATCATTCTATAGGATGACATTTCTGTCGCTTCAAGTGTCCTCTTCATCTTTGAGGAGATTGTTCAACATTCACTGCCATATAGGAGAACTGATATTATGTGACAGCTCAATATTCTATTGATAGTTTCTAAAGATTTTTTTTCTTTTTCTTAATAGTTTACTTTTGATTTTCGTGTCGCATTTTACGTCCTTTGTTAAAACATTCTCCAGGTTGTTGAATTGTTGTATTTTTTATTTTTATTTTTGTATCTCCAATTTTTAATTTGAATACTGGGAACTTCCTTTTGCTCAAATCCATGCAATCTGTCTTCTTGACATCAATATTTGTTCATTTTTTTCTCATTTGCCTTCCCTACATTCTATTGGAGTTACTAAATCCACCATATCATCTTACTAGCTTATATTGCTAAGATTGTAGCCGGCAATGAATTCTAGTAGGATTTGTCCACAGAAATTGCATATCAGAGACAAAAAGGCAACATTCCTCGTGTCATTGCCTAGATTGGTGACTGCTAGAGTATATCAGGTACTGTAAGCTTGGATGTGCGGGCGGTGTAATGGATAATGATTCGCAATTGTTAATCGTAGAGCCGAGTTCCAATTTCAGTTCATTTCGTTATATCAACTTACGTGCAAATACGATTAGGAAAGGTATGAATTCACCTCCTTTGCTCCCTTAGTGGGTTAATTGATGAGACTTTTTCATGAAATGATTAATATCTCTATATATAAAAGGCTGGATGTGTGTAACGAATGCACGGCCGCAATTTTCGACGGATTTGCACCAAAATTTACATGCACATGCTCAAAGTCAGCCGGACTATGCATTTCCCAACTCCCATCGATAGTGGAAATAATCAATTTTTTCATCCTTCTACGGCAGTTTTCATGTAGTTTGCGGCCATTTTCTACTGGCCAGAGTGAGAGCCAATAACTGGCTGCCACGAATAGGCAGGAAAATTTGATTGGCCAGTGTGAGAGCCAATAGCTGATTGACACGAATGTAAACTGGGATGTTAACATGAAAAAAAATCGATAGCTGCATTCGTCACAAGACGCAGAACTGGGTTTGGGTGTAAAAAGTATTTATTGTTAACATTCTTTTTTCATTCGGTTTTTCCAGTTACGTTTTGTGTTCATTTTGTTTAGTTCTTTTTTCGTAACAGATTTAATGTTTAGTATAGAGCTTAGAAAAAATTCGCCGTACCAAAAATATTTTAAGTGAATTGATAGCGATTGCTGTATCAGTCGTACGATTTTTGAATCAAGCACGGGCAACACCGTGTCATGCTGGTAGTATATATATATATATATATATATATATATATATATATATATATATATATATCGTCGTCGGCATCCGTCCGTCTCGAGAGGCGATGGCGTAGCGCGGTGGGCTCGAGCCTGGGCAGGGTATCTGGAGAACTAGGGCTGCCCGGACGTCTAGTTCCCTCTGTCGGCCTTGCTAGCAGAGACCAAAAGAGAGGATAATAGAGTTTTGTAACAGCGGCTGCAGGAGTGTCGTCCATCCGCCTTATGTGCTTCACTCCGGGTTTGAATTCAGAGTTCTCCTTCTCCTAGACCAGTTGCTAACCCAGTCTACCCTGCTATTTACCCATAGCTGTATGGAGATGAAGAGGATTCACACCTTTTCCAAAGGTATTAGCACGTAACTGAATGTAATGGATTCGACTGGAATTCGAACTCGGCTCTCCGATTCCTCAATCCGAGCTGCTATCTAATATAATAGTTTTTAAATATTGTTTTCCAATTACAGTTTATTGAATTTAACGAGGTTACTTTCATCTAATTTTCGGAGAGTTTATTGTGCGAATTAACTTTTTCGAAAAAGTGTAAATTTTCATCAGAATGCAATAAAATTTAGCCAATAATTAAGACGAAATTAAATATTAATCCAGATTAATTATAAACTGCAAATCCATGGATGAATGTGTTGGTTCAGCGATTTGAATTTTCTGAAGAATCATAATTATTAATGTAATGTATAAATAAGGCCCTTGTGAGTGCTACGTAATATATTATTAACAAACATGGAAACTGTTAGAAACGAAGGAAAGGATATTGAACTCTTACATAATGTCACTTCTTCTGTAGGGCAGTCAATGCCGGATAATTTTCTCACAGATGAAGAAGAGATTTGAAGCAACTGAAATGTGGTTCTACAGAAGCATGCTGAGAATACCATGGACTGAAAATATGAGTAATGACAAAATCTAAGATATAATGGAAACAAAAAGGACACTTATACTTAACACCAAAAGAAAGTTGACATTTCTTGGTAACATAATGAGGAAAGAATGCTTGAAAACTTTGATACTCACAGGATAGACTGAAGGTAAGAACGACAGGAAGACAATGGACAGCTAACTTAACGAGATTTTCTAAAAGGATGGAAGAATATGATTTAAGAGGGATTGTAAAAAGACACAATTTAATAAGAGCTACAGAGCATTTGAAATTGTGAAGAGCTATGATCGTCAATGTCCTTAAGGGACATAACAAGTAGAAGAAGAGGAGGTGTATGATTAGGGGGAGGAAAATAATAATAATAATTTGTTGACTTTTTAGTACATTCTAGATTTCAGAAATATTTTTCCTTGTTAACCATAACATAATAAACTGACTGTATCTCTTGCAGAGGTTTAAGTTGCTCCCCTCAAAGAGACCACCTTCTAGATTGATGTATGCAATCCTGGATACACACCTGACCAGTATCTACTATTTGACTCTAGTGAACATATTTGAATTTTTAACCCTAGTTTAAACTGGATGTATGTAAACCTTTCTTGCATCTAGCTAGTTTAACAGTAAAACAGTTTGCCAATCTAGTATCGCGCTTATGTTAGGTTGGTGCATAATTATCAGGCGTTTTTTTAGGCATGTTTTTTTTCTAAAAAAAATGCTATTTGTTTACTTTTTTTAATAAAATTATTTTATTTTCGGATAAGAAAAATTCATGTCGATAATCATACACTGCGGAATAATCATTTAAAAATGTTATTGTTGAATTGTTATATTTCTTTTTACATGATAAATATGAATATTGCTTAAAAACGTCGGATAATTATGCACCAACCCAATATACATACATACATATATATATATATATATATATATATATATATATATATATATATATATATATATATATATATATATATATATATATATTTACTGATTTAAAATATGTTTTTCGCTACACAGTAATAACTATGTTTCAAAAAGGAAACCTAAAAATTTTAAATTTAATTATATAATTAAATTGAAAGCATTAGTTCCGTTTCAAAATCATGCGAATACTGGAATAACTTATTTTTAAATTCACTGAGGTTTAAACACACAAATAAATTCATAATTTACTGTTTCCATGGATACAGACGAATCCAATCATTCAGACAGGGTCTGCGGCGTGTTCATTTCTATTGACTATTTTTGTATCAATTGAGTTACGTTCGAAAAAGAGATTATGCTTTGCGAGGGTAGGGATTTATTTTTCAACGAATTCTGACATCCGTTAAATGCATGTCGTCTGTTTTTTTAATTGTTAACGGCAAAAAGTTTTTGGGAATTTTTTTTCTTGTATACTCAAAGATTTGTTTTATGTGTGTTTGTGTTAAAATACGTTTCATTAAACTACAATTTTAAAATATTTTGATTCTTAATTACTAATAGACTATATTTCTTTTTAAAAACAAATAAATGTAATAAAATTACTTACATTATTTTAAAATTATTTTTTCATATCTAATATAAATATATATATATATATATATTACCAGCTCTTATTTTTTAATTTTACTTTTAAATATTATTTAAGGGAATTTTTTGACAGTGACGGCAAAAAATAGATATTTCATTTCTTTGATTCAGCAAACTTTATTTTTTATAAACTTTTATATATATATATATATATATATATATATATATATAGATAGATAGATAGATAGATAGATTCATATATATATATATATATATATATGTACATATATATATATATGTACATATATATACGTACATATATATACATACATATATACATATATATATATACATATATATATACATATATATATATATACATATACATATATATACATATATATACATATATATACATATATATATATATACATGTATATATATATACATATATATATACATATATACATACATATATATATATACATATATACATTTATATATATATACATATACATATATATATATATACGTACATATATATACATACATATATATACATATACATATATATATACATATACATATATATACATATATATATATACATATATATATACATGTATTTATACATATACATATATACATATATATATATACATATATATATACATATATATATATATACATGTATATATATACATATATATATATACATATATATACATATATATATATATACATATATACATTTATATATATATATATATATATATATATATATATATATATAAGGAAATATAGTCTTAAGGTGTGCTATATTTATGGAATAAAGTGCTCAATATCAGAGATAGAGCGTGTGTAAATATCAACACTTAGAGGCGACAGTCTGTTTCATGCTATATGAAATCGTCAGGCCACGTGTGCTGTTATTTTTCTCGGCTATTTATATATATACGGGTTAGTGGTGCATTGTGGGTATTCTGTTATGGCGGTTATTTCACCGGAAGTCGTTTGTTTATCTATTTAGGTCAAATTATATTGCTTGTTTTTATTTTTCTTTCTTATTTTATTATTTATTTATTTATTTATTAACGTAGTGAAAATTGTTTATATCACTTATTTAACAGTTTTGTTTTGGTTTGGGAATTTAATTAAAGCTATTTGTTCAGTTTTGGGGTTGATTGTTGTAGTTCATTCTAAGTATTATTTTGGCGGGAACAGTTTATATTTATTTGTTTTTATTTTATTTTTCCCGTTTTTAATTTTTTAGGTTACGTAGTAAAAATTTACGGAAATTTTTACAAAACAACGTAATATACCAAGCCACGATAAAATCACCAGATAATGAAGAAAAAGTATACATAGGAGTAACTGAAGGACCCTGGAAACAATGAAATTATACACACAAAACATCTTTCACAAATAGTAAATATGCAAACAGTACAATGCTTTCTAAGTATATCTGGGAAATTAAAAACAAAACGAACATCACACCAAAAATATCTTGGAAGATAAGGAAAAAATCATCAGCCTACAATAACCAATCAAAAACTTGCAAACTTTGCTCGGAGGAAAAAATAGCTATCATTACTTTTCCCGACCAAAATAAATTAGTAAACAAAAGATCCGAACTCATCTCAAAATGCAGACATGAAAATAAATTTTTACTACGAAAAATAACAACACACGTGGCCTGACGATTGCATATAGCATGAAACAGACTGTCGCCTCTAAGTGTTGACTTCTATGTTCACTTTTATATTTATATATATATATATATATATATATATATATAGTCAGTCCTTCCCTTATTGTAAAACCTGCTCTGGTTCAGAGGAGGAGAGATAAGCTGTTAGTTTCTGGTTTTACAGATTTTTGGTTCCCCTATAACCCATTCTATCCTCTATGTAGATACGAAGTAAAGATCAGAGTCTACTCTTCTGAACATTATTAATATGGAGGAGGGAGAGGATAGGACCAAATAGAGAACCCCAATGGACGGTCCCTAATTATCAGGCATTTTTGTAGGCAAGTTATTTTCGAATAAAAATTGCTGTTTTGTTTTCTTTCTTTAATAAAAATATTATTTTATTTTCGGATTAGAAAAACTCATGTCGATTTTTGGGCTTCCAATGACTAGCCCTTAACAACAACCTTCATGAAACTACTGACAATTACTTATCCCCAAGCAAATTCTAAACTCACGTATAAGATTACGAAGAATTACGTATTCACAAATCAAATAAATGTTTACAAACCGGTTTTTACCAATCTATTTCATCGATCAATTCTTGTTAATGGTAAAACCATTTCAAGTGTTGACGCCGTTTGTATGCAGCAGGGTCTGCGTCGAGCGTGTAGCATTTTGCGTGTTGAAATCTGCAAGCTGAAAATTGTTACACGTCTTTGCGACGCTTGTTTTTGACAAATATCGCTCACTCAATATTTGCATAAGATAATTAGCGTCTTCTCGCGTAAGCCTTGGAATTTCACATTCTGGAATTTCACACTTTTTTGACAGAGTTCGGTCACTGATTTTAAATTGAAAGAAAAGGCCTAGGTATCCTGAAAATTAGCACTTTGCAATAATAAAAGAACACACGTTCGAGTTAGAATAACAAAGTAACTCTCACATCTGAGAAAAATCTGCCTGGAATGCAGCCACAAAATCTTGTAATTTTATTCTCGAACATAAATTCCTTCAATCCAATTTAGAGTCCATTAAAGAATCCGTGTGGATATGTTGACTTGATCTCAATCAGGTTTTATATATTACGGAAATATATTTTATATAGATAGGGATTTTATAAGGTATGGGTGATGAGAGGCTTTTTCGAATTAATAGCAAGAGAAGAAAATTAAACACCATCCAGATTTTACAAAGATAACATGCTAGCTGCTATTTTCATAAATTCAAATATAATACAAGTTTATATATTTATATCCTTTTTTCTATTCCTCTCTCTTCGTGGAGGATTGTTTGAACTTTGTCCCACAAAACGAATAAAATTGCTTTGTAGGATATTACTGGCAAACAAAACAAGAGCATGCTAGGTATCTACTGATCTAGGTACACGATGCAAGAAGCGCACAGCAATCACCTACATTAACCAGTTATGCTATGATACTGGGAAGAAGATCGAAGGTACTTGGGAAATGAAAATAAAATAAAATTAAATAACCATATCACATATCTGTCATCTTTTAACATCAATACATGGAAGTTTATTCGTGAGTATGAAAGGATCTTGATAAAAATTAGCAGACATAATGTCTGTAATTTATTCAATTAGACATGCCTAAAAGAGAATTTGCTGCCACAATACACACAAACACACAATATATATATATATATATATATATATATATATATATATATATATATGTATGTATGTATGTATGTATGTATAAATGGTGGAAATCGCTTGGAAAAATCTTGGTTAGTTCGACTTGCAGTAGAACAAATCGGTACCCGAGGAAAAATACGTGTGTTGGTTTCCCTTCCCCCGCTTCCCCACTTTTTTTTTCATGACAGACCGTGAAGATGTTCTCTGTCTCGTTGTAGATATATACCAACATAAATATACGTAAATAAATTTAGGTACACAATATAACAATACACATACAAACATATATACATATATATATACATAC